>VXBX01004076.1:0-29120 GCA_013400415.1 Scytalopus superciliaris
AAGGCAATCAACTTCTCTCTCACTGCCTGATGACATGTGAAAAACAGTGTTAACAGAACACTTTAAATTTTGCATCATTCAGGTATCTGCAGTGGTGGATTTCAGAGGCAGAATGGTGAGTCTTGCGGCATGCTGTGATATTTTTCTAGCTATATCACTCTGTAAAGTTGTGTTACAAAGGAAACATCTGTATTACCTTCTGCATATTCATGGAAATGAAGGGTAGATGGATTATTTTGAATGCTCTATCTAGACCAAGGTCTCAATATCACATTAAAATTTTCATTTAATTTTTAGTCTGTGTTTCATTTTCATTAAAGCTTGATGAAAGAAGCAATTCTGATGTGCAAAACATCTAGGCAAGATTCTAAATGCAATTTTTGAAACTTGTCTGATTTGGCAAACATTAACATTTAAAAATGCAAAATGTTATACCTCCATTAAAATATGATCATATATTTACTGCATATACTTTATAAGAAGAACACAGTAAAGTCTAAGTGTTACATCTAGGTTGACTGATTATGAAGATCAATGGGACAGTTTACGGAAAGGAATGATACTGAATTAGGAGGTAGAGGTTTAGGTGATATAGCTACATGTATTGCACAAGGGAAGGGAAGGTCTCTTTGCAGGAATAAAACTACCAACAGATACCTTTTTCCATCAGTTCAGAACAAAGGCCTTAGTGGTCATTTGTTGTTTGCTGATGTTTTTATTTCCAAAGACAAATTGTCTACCATTACTACTTTTTTGCCTTCTCCTCACACAGTGCTGGGTCTAAAACGAACAGCAATCATAAAAATTACCTGCTGAGCTATCCAATATCATCTATTATACTAACTCCGCAAGGTAATTTGCAGTGGTGCTAACAGTGCCATGGAAACACAGTCTCTGGAAGTTACTTTGACTTTACAGACCCAGAGAGGATAGAAATGCTCTGTTCAGAGGTGAGTTGTTGATCTGACCCATTAATTGGAATTTGCACTAGTTTATTAAATGTGCCAAGACAAGTAAAGCTGCATAAAGCACTGCCTATCATGCTACTCCACTGCTGTACATTGTTCTTACATTAATTCAGTGTTGGAATTGACCCTATTAATCATTCAATTCTTCTTGTGATCCCAAAGCAAGAAAAGAGTATCTCCAGTGCTGTGTTTGCCTCCTTGAAACTTCCAATCCATCTCATATGATCTCAGTGTTAGTCATGATGTGATCAATCGCTCTCATCCAAGTGCCTCCAGCAAGGAGCCGTAGTCACCCTTGAAGCTGTACATTCTTTTCCTATCACTTGTTTTTCACGATTAATAAAATTAATGCTGTTTTCTCTCTCACCCTTCACTAGTGGAGTGCTGTGACACACCTGAACTGCTTCTCCTTTTCCTGACTGTCATGTGCTTTGTTGCTGGCTGCAGCTTTGATTATGCCTCCTGTGGTCAACAAGGCAGGTTTGAATCTTCTGGTTTGTTCTCCAGTGGTTCCATTGTCCTTGTACTGTGTTGCACTGTATCTCAAACCTGTCTGTTACTGCTGGGCTGTGTATTGGGTCCAAGCAGTAGTTCCATCATGCTGCACCTCTTTTCCCACTGACTTCCACTGAATCCTTCTGTGGTAGTGGAACTTTATTTTCTTCAGTTTGTACCATAACTCTAACTCTTATAATTTACATTAATTCTTCTTTCAGAGTTTTCTCACCCCCTAAATTGCATCTTCCTATCCAATAGCTCCTGAACAGAGCTAGTGTTAGTGCTGTGGTTACTCACACTCCACAGCAGGTTTTATCCTCATGTCAGTTTTCTCCCCTAGCAATTATCACCTCTCTTCGACGCGTAGTCAGGAGGGGCTCATCAGTCTCAGTTAAATGTTATGTCCTTTTCCAGAGAAAAAGCACCAAATCACCAACAGTCCTTGGTCTTCTGCAGCCATGTTTGTCACACTTGTGCTTTGTCTTTGGAGGCTGCATTGTTGAAGGGGTCTAGTGCTTCCCAGTTTTGTGGAGAGGCAGATAGCACAGAAACTGCAATGAAGCAGAGTCTGACTGGGAAACTGTTGGACATTATCTTTGGGTATTAAAACACAAAAAGAGAGAAATTTAACAGTAATCTGAGTGATAATTATTAAAAAGTTTCTTAAAAAAGAAAATTCTCACTAATTCCATTCAAACATATACTTGTCTATCAGTTTAGGTTCTCTTAATAGTCATGCTGAGTCAAACTGTGGTAGTATTTAGACACAAGCTTCCCAAATCATTTGGGTGCCTTCAATAAAATTAAAATTCTACCATGTGCCATTTTACAACTTTTAAAGTGTCTGGATATCTTGAAAACCTGACCAGCAGGTGTTAAAAATGAATGAATAGCAGTTTCTTTTTTAATTTATTTTTTGAGAATTTTTTTTTTGTTTTTTTTANCTCAAAAAAAAAAAAAAGACAACACAGTTTTAAGCTTAATATGTTCTTTGAAAACAAACACTTCCTTAAAAATCACATTTTGATTTAACCTGTCAAAAAAAGAAGCACAATGAATTTTGCAACAGAAATAATATGATTTGTTGCTCTACAACATGTAGCCAGTTATAGTAAAATAAATGCATGGAAAGGACCTTATGGCAAGTGAACCATTATATTTCAGGAAAAATCAATGCTATTGACAAATATGTTTACTAACTTGATATGTGGAATCACAGCTTTGATACTATTGCTGAATTTTTCTGGAATTCATGGACCTAAGTTCCCAAATTACAAGATATTCAGAAATATAGTAAAATTGTGATAAGTTAGCCCAATCTGTTATGCCATCTGATTGATAAAGTGTATTTTTGCTTTTGGCATTTATTGTTCCAATTATACCAATGACAAAAGATGTAAGTCTGAAAAAATCAAGTGAGTGTTTCTGTTTACTTTGAATAATGGCATAACTAACAGTTTTTGTGTTACCATTAAGTGATTAAGAGATTTTGGTGGTAAGTCTGAGATGTCATGTTACCACAGCTAGCTAATCGTCCTGTTAAGATAGGATAATTTCTTAATTTTATTAGGGCATTGGATATAAGGCCAGAAAGAACATTAAATTTCTAATAATTAGAGTACTCTTTAATTACAGAGATCCTAACTGAAATATACACCTTTCCTTCTCAACGCACAATTTAGAAAAATCCAACAGCATTAACTTCTACTCATATTGCTGGTTTTTATTTAACTAATTTGTGTGATTTTGAGGGAAGAGAACAAGGGAACAGATATTAGTGGAAAAATCACATCTTTACCTGCTGGGATATGATTTTGAGTTCCTTGTGATCTGAGAAAATGTGTTAGTTTTTGATATTTAATGGGATTTGTACCCTACCTTGAAGTTCTTCTCATAATCAGATTTATACTGTTAAGCCTTTTCTAGACAGAAGATGTGACCTGATCTGTCACTACAGATAACTTCAGCAAAAGCAAGACAGTTGTATTTGGAAAATTAGAACAAGCTTAAAGTTAAAGCAATAAGGATTATAGGGCCAGATGGTTGCTCACTGGGATTTTAGAGGGCAGAATGACACATCTGTCCGGCAAATGATGTTCATTATGATTTTTTTTTCTTAACTTCACATTAAACAAACTTCTACAAAGTTACCAGAATAAGAATGTTTGAATTGGGTTATACCCTGGTGTTACACACCGGATCAGTTATTATGGGTCGGAACCACCTTGTGAGAAGTGTGTGTGTGTGTGTGTGTGTGCATGTGCGTGTGTGTGTGTGTGTAGGGGAAGGGCTGGGCTGAGCTGCAAAACCATGACAAGCTCTGCCCAGAGCACAGGAGCTGCAGCCACCTGGCCTCGGGAGCCGCCTGGCTGGGCTGGCAGTCAAGAAAGGGCTGCCTAGTAACCCACCCACACCACAGTCCCTGGAGCCTCTGCTTGGCTGTGGCACCCTCAACTTGGCTGAGGGGACAGGGAATGGTCAGTGAACCAAAGGTCCCACCTGCAGGAAGTGGCCACAATAACCAAAGTCTATAAAGAGGCAGCACGGGGTCTCCACTGGGCCCTGCCTGTTGTCCTTGAAGTCGTCAACATGTGACCTTCTAAGAGGTAACTATTTTCCCTTCTCTCTTTCTTTATTCTTTCTTTACTTAAACTCTCTTCTATTCTTTTCTTCCTCTTGTGGGTAGCTTAAATACTTATTTACTGTAAGGTCTGGGCACTTAACCCAAGTGACATGGAGTTTGTGTTTGCTCAGTGTAACAAAAGTTCCTTGCTATAGCAGTACTTGCTAGTCCTGGTAATCTGTTGCAATGCTTTTTGAAACTGTATGTTATCTCTGTAAAACCCTTTCTGCCAAACCCTTTCTACCAAAATGCTTATTTTCTCACCAAATTAAATGAAATCTCTTAGGGTAAAATGTGTAGTTATTCTCTGGATGTTAGCTCAAGGTCCCAGAGAACAAAGGGCTTTACAAGAGTTCATGTGAGTGAAATCTCTTGCAAGTTAAAATTAAAATGTGCACCCAGTAAAGCTTGGGGCTGCAGGACCAGCTTGTAACAACTGGCAAAATTTTCTTAATTCAGGGGGAAACCCAATGTTGTCTGTAGGAGACAGATAGGAAGACACAAAACCTTCAAGAACCTTATATTTTAGTCCGGTCAATTTCCCTGGCTCTACAAGGACAATTTGGAAAGGTGACATAGCTGATTTCATTTATCCCTACCATTTTTTGTTCCAGAGGTGCATTCTGGAACTGAAGAATCATACAATTATTTATGCTGCAAAAAGCATGTAAGATCATCAAACCAAACCTAGCACTGAGAAGTCCACCACTAAACTGTGTCCCTGAGTGCCACATTTACCCATCGTTTTAATACCTCCATGGACGGTAGCTCAACCACTTTTCTAGGCAACATTTTCCAATGTTTCACCATCCTTTTGGTGAAGAAATTTTTCCTAATATCTAATCTAAACCTCCCATGATATGACTTTTGGCCATTTCCTCTTGTTCTGTCTCTTGTTACTTGGGAGAAGTGACCAACCCTGACTTCACTACAGCCTTACATTTCAGTGATAAGATCTCCACTCAGTTTCTTCTCAAAAGACTTATGCTCCAGCTCAATTGGCCTTCTCTGAACCGGTTCCAGTACCTCAGTGACTTTCTTGTAGTGAGGGGCCCAAAACTGAACACAGAATTTGAGTTGTGGCCTCAACAGTGCTGAGTATAGGGGAGCAATCACTTCCCTAGTTCTGATGGCCATGCTATTTCTGTTACAGGCCAGGTTATCATTGGTCTTCTTGGCCACCTGGGCACACGGCTGGCTCATGCTCAGCTGCTGTTGATCAACACCCCCATGTCCTTTTCTGCTGGGCAGCTTTCCAGCCACTCTGCCCCCAGCCTGTAGTGTCGTACAGAGTTGATGTGACCAAAGTGCCGGACACAGCACTAGGCCTTGTTGAACATCATACAGTTGGCCTCAGCCCATCCAGATCCCTTTGTAGAACCTTCCTGCCCTCCAACGGATCAGCACGCCCACCCAGCTTGGTGTCATCTGCAAATCCTTCATCCAAGTCATTGATAAAGAAGATAAACAGGGCTGGACCCTGGGGAAGACCACTAAAAACTGACCACCAGCTAGATGTAACTCCATTCACCACATTTTTCAGTGTAAAAACTATCCCACCACAAAATTTGAAATTACCCCAATTAATCAAGGATCTGATTAAACAGAAGTTGTTATCCCGTTATGAGGCTGAAGAAGGCAAAATGACTAGACAGATATATGACAGTTTATTTTTGCAAACTAATTTGTGAAATTTTGCAAACTTGTAATTTGTAAAGTACTGGTGTAACACTGAATGATTTTTGTGAACCAGTATTATCTTCTATATTCTGTTTGGTAAGTGGCTTTGAGCATAACTGACCTGGTTACATAAATTATATGAGTGACTTGTAGCAAATAGCCAGAATAGAATAAACACAAATGGATGAAATAGATGCTGATAGAGGAGTGTTTCAAACAGAGTTACCCACATTGTTACAAGGTATTTTACAATTCTTCACTTTTCTCAACAAACACGTTTTAAAGACTGTTCAGTATTTCAGGTGTTTTCAGATGCTCTCTAGGAAGCTGCAAACAATTGCCTGCCCTTTAATAATGGTCATTGTTAACTGCATCTGCTTAAACATAACATGAATCTGTTGCATTGAATACATAGTTTATGTATGGCAATTCATGTTTCATGCTGACCAAAACCCCACTGATGCATACTTGCAGTGCAAACAATAAATAAAAACATAAATCTGTTGAAGGGATATAAAATACTATTGTTTTGTAAGATAGTGTTAGACCTTATAAGCATATGTTAAAAAATTTGATTAAAAATTAGACTGGAAAGATGCAGGCTACCTAGGAAGAATACGAGGGCTAGTTTTATGAATGTTATAAATGTTTAACAGTTTCCTTCTTTTTTCTAACCATTTATATTTTCTGAGTCTCACTTGACCTTTAGTTTTTAAATTAATTGCAATCTATTTCAAGAGGACCGTTAGTTCTACTGAAAACACTCCCCAAGTTGAATATATAGTTATAGAATCATAGGAACATAGAATGGTTTGGGATAGAAGAGACCTTAAAGATTATCTAGTCCACTGCACAACATTATTAAGACTGAACTAAAAGGTCATTGAATCCCTAGACCTTTTTGTTTGTTTGTTTGTTTTGAGTATAATTCCTATTCAGACAGGCTGAGAGAGTTGGGCTTGTTCAGCCTGGAGAAGAAAACCCCCCAGGGCAACCTTATAGCACCTTCCAGTACCTAAGGGGGGGCTACAAGAGAGCTGGAGGGAGACTTCTGACAAGGACAAATAGTGATAGAATAAAGGGGAATGACTTTAAACTGAAACAGGATAGGTTTAGATAAGATATTAAGAAAAAATTCCTTACTGTGAGTGTGATGAGGCACCGGAACAGGTTGCCCAGAGATTTATTGAAGCCCCATCCCTGAAAATGTTCAAGGCCAGGTTGGCTGGAGCTTTGAGCAACTTGGTCCAATGGAAAGTGTTCCTGCCCATGTCAGTAGGGTTGGAACTTGATGATCTTTAACGTCCCTTTCAACCCAAGCCATGCTATGAATCTATGATTCTATGATGTTTCATCCCTACTTGTTAGATAACAATTGTCAATAAGAATGGCTCCAATGTTTTCTTTAGAACTCATCTTGCTATTAACATACTGAAAACCCCCTTCTTGTTGTCAGACAAAACACTGGACAGCTCTGAGTTTTGGTTTTTCATGCCTTCTTCCCACATATATGATCCACAGCTCTGTCATCATTTTGCAAAGCCTGATCCTGCTTCCAGAGGCTGTACAATTTCTTTTCCTTTGGACTTCTCCAAGGACTTCCCTGTTCAGCAAAGTCAACCTTCTGCCTACTTGTTTGACCTCCTACACAGGGGAATTCCCTGCTCCTGGGCTTCTCAAAGGTGCTACTTAAAAACTGACCAGCCCTTGTGGACTTCTGAGCCCTCAGAAACAGATTTCTAAGATACTCTGCTGATACTTCCTGCATAGCTAGGAAAAACATCCAGTCTCTTTGTAGATGTTTAAGTACTTGAATATTGCTTGGAGGCCCTCTCTGAGCCTTCTCTTCTCCAGGAAGAAAAGGCTTAACTCCTTCAGTCTTTCTTCATCAGGCAGGTTTTCCAGCCCCTTGGCCTTCTTGGTGTCTCATCTTTGGATCCTCTACCATCTGTCCATGTCTTTCTTGAGTTGTAGGGTCCAGAACTGGGCACTGTGCTCCAGGCTTTGCAATTGCTGAGAACTAGTGATGAAGCAGAGCAAAAGCTAAAATCCTCAGACAATGTAACACAAATTTCCTAGAGAATGTTTAACTAGAAGCCAGGACTTGGGGATTGTCTGGAAATGATAGTGAGCTACAGAGGAATGATAACAGGAGATAAAGGAGGTAACAGGATTTGAGGGAAGAGCTCTTGCAACATCCCATCTTGAAATCAGCAGGAACCAGCAAAGATCAAAAGTTAGTGATGATGAGGAGAAGAAATATGCCACTACCACAATGAAGTAACAGGAACTCCCACCATAATATTCCTCAAAAGAATGAACACACCTCTGACTCCGCCTGAACTCCGCCTACTATGAATATTATAATTGGTGTTGCAATATTATAATTGTGTGTTGTAACGACATGAATATTTATGTAGAAATGTTGTAATCTCTCACAGAAATTGTATAAATACCCTGATTTTACACTGACTACTTTGGAACTCTTTGTCCAGCACGAGCTGGGGGTTCACCAACGTTGCCTTAATAAATACCTCGCTGTATAAAGACACAAATTTGTCTTTGTGCAGTTTCCTATGCCTTTTGGGGTGCGAATTCTCGGCATCAGTGACATGACCCCATCTATCTCTGCTAGCAATGCCCCTTCCAATTTCACCCAGGATCTGATCTGCCTTTGCTGCTGCAGCAGCACACTGCACACTCACCTTGAGCTTGTTGTCCACCACAACCTCTGGGTGCCTGGCAGCAAGGCTGCTCCCCAGCCACACAGGCCCCAGATTCTGTTGGTCTCTGTGGTTAGCCCAGCAAGGTGCAGGGCTTCGCACTTGTCACTCTGACTTCTCTGGTGGGGTAACTTTCTTTACCTTTTATTTTCTCTTTCTCCTTCCCTTTGTTTCTTGGCTGACTCACTGTTCCCCAAAGGTCATGCCTACCACACCAACAGAGCAGTCAACACAGAGCACAGTTCAACCATCTGTTGCTTTTGAGAATAGACAGTCAGACCAGCTAACCAAAACTGACTCAAGAGATATGCCACACCATATGACATCATGCTCAACTTATAAAGCTGGGGGAAGAAGAGGGAAGGGAGGGATGTTTGGAGTTATGGCATTTGTCTTTCAAAGTAACTGTTATGTGTGATGGGCCGCTGCTGTCTTGGAGGTGGCTGAACACCATCCTGTCCATGGGAAGCAGTGGCTTAATTCCTGTTTTACTCTGCTTGTGCATACAACTTTTGCTTTCCCAATTTAACTGTCCTTATCTCAACTCACAAGTTTTTTCACTTTTACCCCTCTGATTCTCTGACCCATCCCAGCCTGTGGGTGGAGGGAGAGATGATTGAGCAGCTGTATGATGCTTAGTTGCCAACTGGGATCAAAACACAACATTCCCCCCTCATTCTCAACTCTGAAAACCTTGTACACAAATGGAAGTGTAATAGCTGAATGTGCTCCTAATGGAGACTGGCAGGATTGTTTATAGCCTCTGCATATTATTCTGAGGCTTATCTCTGATTTGACTGAAATAGATCTGCTGGAGACAAACTGGACCCCATGATGTGACTCCAACTGTCAGTGAGACAGCTGTGTGCCCTCATGTCAGACTGACTTCCTTGCAGGTGGGTGAATAATCTGACAGCTAATTATGCTGTGATAAGTCTTGCATTTTCATTAGCAATAGATGAGCTTGAACACTTCTTTGTACCGGACCTGTATAGTCCAATGCATAGGTGGTTTCTCCAGACCTACTAGAGTTTTTCTTTTTTTTTTTTTATAGGTAAATCAGAAAAATAAGAGCATCTAGGTCATGAGCTTCTTGCTGTTTTACCTGGGCATAAATTTATTGATGCCATTGGTATTTTACTCTAAGAAAATTTGTCTCAATATGTATTCTAATTTGCATTCTAGAGCTGGCACACCATTTGATTTCATACCTATGTATACAGCAACCTTTCCAGTTGTCTCTAATGCCCTTCAGCCCTAAACAATAAAACCATATTGTGGGTTTAATCTGACATTAAATAGTTTATAGCACATTGGTTTGGCAGTATAATAGCAGAAATTTTTTGTCTGGTTACTGAATCCACTCAACTATCATATTTGGAGTGAAAAGCTGGTGGATTATTATTTTATATTATTATATTTGTAAAATTACAAAGATTGTCAGGGTAAATATGGATATGGATCTTCAAGGAAATTATAGTAGAAAGTGTGGTACTACAGAATTCATTGGAACATGTCCGTAAGGCTTTCCAGTATTTTCCCTCTCAATATTATCCATGTAAGAGGAATTCTTAAGTTCTATTCATTCATTCTCACTTTAAAAAAAGCAGTGGGTGAGCAAAGTTACACTCATGCTTCAAAATAAAGACTTCCATCCATTCCATTCCATTCCATTCCATTCCATTCCATTCCATTCCATTCCATTCCATTCCATTCCATTCCATTCCATTCCATTCCATTCCATTCCATCCAGGTGTACATAGTTTAGTGGATTATGTAATCATTCTGTGGGCTTCTTTACTTTGACTTTGTAAAGAATCTGGGAACACGTCTTTGAAATGCTGGGCTGACAAGTTTAGAGATGAAAGTCTTAAAGCTTGCAAAATAAATCTGTAAATACTTCATATGTAACTAAGCTTCTTGTTATACTGTGAGATTAGCTGATGTTTTGCATAAAAATTTGAAGGATCTTAAAACTTTCTTTGGCTTTACCTTAACAAAACTGTAAGGCACATGAATTGATTCACGAGGAACTGATCCTGTATTTAAAAACTGTACAGAATAGTGATGTCTTCCAGATCAGTTCAGTCAGTACATAACACTTTAAGATCTCCTTATCCTCAGAAAGCCAAAATTGATCCTTAATGCACATGGACTTTATAGACTAACACTTTAAGCATGGGAGAGGGCTGACCTTAGAGCATGAATGACACTAAGAGTGTCTTGGAAATGCCTTAGCTTTTCTTTAGTGAAACCACTGTGCTGTCATTGAAATGTAGTTTGGGTTGTACTCTTCTGTATACATAGTTTGAATATACCATAGGTTGTCAATTGTTGCTGAGAAAACCTCAGAATATGAAGCAGTTCTCTTGCGTAGACCACATAGTATATCAGTTCCTATTATCAGCTTAGCTGAATTTGTTTGTAGACTCAACATAAAAGATTTCATATTTAATTACTTTTTGCCTGAACCAGTTTGTGGTAGTTTTGGATGAAAATTCACTCTCATTCTTGTCACTAAAGAGCAGTATACCAGAGACAAAAAACACACCAAATGCAGTGCCTTACAGAAGGAAATACAACTCTTTTTCCCTCCCTTCACAGTCTTGCATGTGAAATGCAACTGTTGCTGAGATGAGGTGTCTGATGAAGGGCTGAGGTCCCATCCTGACAAAATTACTTAAGGAATGAAGCTTCCTTCAAAAAGCAGTAGAAATGCTAGTGGTTGTATCTCAGATACAATAAACAATATATGCAACTTGTAAAAGCTCTGACAAGTTGTGAAGAGGAGAAACTTTTGTTTCAGACAGTAAGTTCCATAAGACAAATTAAGCGGGTGTATATTATGTAAGTAATTTTTTTATGTATCTTTGGCATCACAGCACTAATAGGCTTGCTGTCAGGTATTCCAGGTGGCAGTTTGTCACATATGACTCTTTAGTCTTTTCAAGCAATTGAAGAAATTACCTTATGTAGGCAGTCAGTGTCAGATACCAGCTCACTCACATAGACAAAGCTCAATTAGCTCCCGGAGAAAGCAGCTTTTAAAATATACAGTCAGCTGCACCATAAAAAATAGGTAGACAAGTGTTACACAAAATCAAAATGCTAACATGAACAAGCAAGAGTACCATCATAGCTGTGGTAAGCTCGCTCTTTCTTTACTCTGTGACTGTTAGTTATTTAGTGCTATTGTGATCAAAGATCATTTACTAATCTGCTGAAAAAAAGGTATCTTTTTATTGGCCAGAGTTGACTGTCCTGATAGCCGCTTTCTACTCTATAAGCAACTAACTCCTGGTTTAAGATAGAAGCACATACATTTGGAAGTATATCCTGGATCATAACTAGGATTGGAACCCATTAGGGAAAGCATATGCAAGTATTTGTAATGTGTGGCTTTTGAGACACATAATATATGTTCATTGAAAGAGCCATTATCAGTGAGTATTTAAGATCTATGTTTACAGTTTGTTCATGAACACTCAGGGACAGTTAGGACAGCAGACACAGTGCAAGTAAATTGGAAAGTAAAGAAAAAGGAGTAAGATCCGAAAAAGCATGTGAATAAAAAGAGCAACAGCTTCCACAAAGGTGACAGGGGCCTTGTTCCCATTGATTTTCAAGACTTTTCAAGAAGATGACTTCCAACACAGTTTAGAACTGTGAAAATACGGTGTTATGGTCTACAGCGTTACTATAATTAACAACAACCCCCCCCCGCCCCACTCCCGCTTTCTGAAATTTAGTCTATTTTTTCATACTTTACCAATTTTCTCTCCCAATAAGAAGCTCACAAAGAGCAACTCTGGAAAGCTAGCAAGTGGTAGGCTTAGTACAGCTCTGGGTAAGTATCAGACTTGGCTGGTCAGAGATAGCTGATCCATACCTTTAACTCTGGAAACTCTTCCAAGCCATGTCTTTTTTTCTTTTCCACTGGCCACCTCCAGACTGCAGTTGATTGTGTTCTGTGTCAATCTTGGTGTGATCTATTCTTGTGTGGCTGTGATATACTGATAATAATATCAGTTTTTCTTGTTTGAGTGAGGAAGCAGACAACTTGTTATTATGAAATTGTGTGAAAGTGAGTGTGTCTTTAATATGCTGAAGAAAACAAGAAAAAAATAACTACAGACAATTTTTTTCACCTCTCAAATTACCTGCCAGTATAAATTCACAGGGCTTTGATACTTGAGGAATTAAATAAAGTTTAATTTTTCAAAGAGAACTGTCATTCCTGCAAGACTAATTCAGAATCTGTGTAAGTTTCTGTCACACTTTACTCATGGCAATTAGTTCCATTGGTTTCAAACAGGCGACATATCTAAAAATATTTTCAAAGTCAGTACTTTATTTTTTTAAATATCAATTTATATTCTGAAAAAGCCATATGTGATTCCTCTTGCCATTGCCTTTAATTATTTATACTTCTTCCATGACCTGGCACAATTCCTTTATAAATTAAATAAGAGTTACTAACAGTTTAAGAGCTTAATCCTCATCAGGATCAGCAGGTCCCAGAGTTGATTTTAGGGGAAGTTATATGCTTAAGTAGCTTTTAAAGATCTGCATCTGGAACTTGCTCAAGGTACATTGAATGCCTCTTGGAAACCAGAAGGTAATTTTTTCAATAAAATTGAATTTTGTGCTTGCTGAAGCAAATGCTAAAATTTGGACCAGTTTTCATATAAGAAGTTCAGACTCAGAAGAAAACTCATTCTTAAAACCCTGAAGTAGTAAGAGTGCATTGACCGTTAAAAAAAGATGCTACAATGAGTCTAATAGGCAGGGAAGATACATATTTGGAACATAGTAAGACTATGAAATAAATGTTGTGCTCTTATAATACTGAATTCTGGCTTCTGTAAATCTGGTGTGGATTTCAACAACAACAGAATTCCTGTCTGAACTTAGTTCCCTGAAGTAATAAATAAAATTCACTAAAAATATTAGTACCAGGTTTTGATGAGGAATTGCATGTAGAGTACTATTTTCTGAGTCTTTTGGAAGTATTCTCTTTTGTCCTGTATTTTATCTGTTAACATCTTGCATGCCTATGTGGCACTCTAAGGTAGAAATATGGTTGTGTCGGTCTAACTGGCAAAGCCAATGGAACTTGCCAGCAAAGCTGAACTTCATTGGTACTCCTGTTTGTAGAGATGTGTTAAGGTTTAATTGTTGAATTATCTTTTGTTTCCCCTTACAAAGCCCTCTTAACCAAACCTCTTGCTTACCCTGTCTACTTACCTTTTTTCCTTCGGATTCCATACTGGGAGAAAAGCTTGTATATGATGGTCATCAGAACAATCCTGAGGCAGAAGTCCTTGAATATGAACATGAAGGTCTTCAGGCAATAGTATATGATGGTGTGATTGTAACCAAACATCAGTTACAATCTGAGGATCCACAGTTTACTTAAAGATAGAAGTCCCCTTCTTTTGGAAAAAAACAATAACTAAAGCATTTCTTTTTAAATAAACCATATGGAATATTGTTTTTTATGTATACTATGCCTTGCTGAAAAAATATTGCTTATTTGGGTTAATCTTTAGGATTTCAGCCAGAAAGACTGATTATTTTTCTTAGCCATTGCTTCCCTGAAAATATGTTAAATGTCACCACAGTCTCAACTTTCTTCTAATTCTCATCATGCTTGTCTTAACTCAGATTTAGACATTCAAGAATTAATTAAATATCAGGTCTTTAATTCTGTTTTCTTACATTAAAAAATATTATTTGGATACCTTTCTATTTCAGTTTTTCAGACTGATCTTCTGTGTTCAGTTTCTTTTTCAGATATGATTTCCTGTGCATTCCTCTGAATGACAATGCAGTGATGTTTCATTTTTTATTTTTTTTTCTTTTCGTTGTTTGACAGAGTAGTGCTGGATTCTGCAAACTGAGAAGTAGCAGAAAAAATAATTTATTAGCCCTTATATTCTGCAAATTTTGGAAAGCATTCTTTAATTTGTTGACTTCCTATAAGTGAGCCCATGAGGGTTTTGTGTTAAAGTCCCTCTACAGTGCAAAATGGAGTGAATTTCTGATGAATACTTAAAGTTCAGACAGTGGTTGTTTCCATTGTTCTTTATGAAATATTTTCATTCAGTTTGAATTGAAATTATTTAATTCTGCTTTTTGTGACATGAAACAGGTTGTAACATATTACCATGTATTCAGATAAATTGAAACACAACTTCAATACATGTTTTCATTTCTATTCTAGAATCTTGCCTCTGTATTTGCTAAAAGGGTATGTGCTTTGCATGAATCCTTTCAAAATAACAATAAAAAATATTCTGAAAATACCTTCTTTGATCTCATACTTTCATTTGAAAACTTTACATCTGTGGATGAAATTCAGGATTTTGACATGGATTTCAGTAAATGTAGCACATTAATAAGTACAAGAGAGTATGCCTCTTTTTTTGTATGTCTTTCACTTTTCTGGACAGTTCAAGATCTCTATTTTTCTGGCTCTGCTGAAATAAAATGTTTATGCACTAAAAGATTGTATCTACAAGCCATTAACAGTTCTGCAACTTACACTGAGAACAGTGCCAACTAGAGCAATTCAGTTTCTTCTTCTTTTGGAAAAACAAAAATACAGAAAAGACTCTCTTTATTATAGTGTTCCTCTACCTAAGGTTTAAAATATTCTTCTGGGAAGTTGACCTGGCTGAAAATACATCCAGCATATGAATAAGGAAATGTATTCTTGAATGTAAATTAAACTGTACTTTTCATGACTAGCTAGCATAACAATATAGTCTCACATGCAAAACCTTTGGAAGTAATGTTCTTATCAGCACATTTTTGTGTTGGATAACCAGAATGGTAAGTACCTTCAGTGGAAATACGGCCATGTACTAGACACACTGATTCAGCTCAACAGCAGCAATGCCAATGTTACTATTCTAATAAAAGAAGGAAAGGAGAGATTTCCATCTGTTGTGTGGGAGCCTTGAGAATATACATGATGATTTATGGACAAGTAGACTACCAAACTAAATATTGTTTCTAGTAAAGACACATTTTTCAATTCAACAGTTGTGCCCATAAATGATTCTTCATTCTGCCACTGCACTTGCTAGGAAAATATAAGCCTTTTGATTGCAATACAAGATTAAAATCTGGGAAACTTGTCAACAAAAAAAAGAATGATAATTAGATAGAAAATATAGCTGTCAAATGAAAATGGCTTGCAAGTAATTTTTGTAATGGCCAGTTCCAGGTAATTTTCTGGGGTTTTTTTCCTTCTCTTTTTTTTTTAGCTCTCCTAAGTGAATGGGGTGGTATTGAAGTCATTTTAATATGTTGTGTAACTGTAACAGGAAAGTAGGTATTTGAAGCTAAAAGCAAAAGTAATTGACTTAGTACAGCTGTGACCAGGCTTTGACCTCACACTCTTTTGGCCCTGTGAGACACTGGCCACTGCCAACTTTTTAAACACAAAATAGGAGAACAAACCGTTTGCATTAAATTTTGAATATGCTCTTGCTCATTCTATCGAAATTTTAAAACTGTAAGAGCACAGTAAAAACATACACACGATTTCCTTCAGCTGCTAAGAATATTCAGATCAGGGTATTACTGAACCAGAAGTGGTATTGCATAATTTGGAGCATCATAGGGAACTGTTTTCATGAATTTTTGCTCAGTAATTTTTGACCAATACATGTTTTTGTCTTCAAAACATCTTGTAGTGAGGGAATCCACTTCATGCTGGAGGCAGGAATATCTCCTTTTCATTGTGTTGAATTTGAGTTAAAGTTACCTGTTTAGGAGGGACTAACAATGCCTCTAAAATGAGGTATATCATACATCTGTCAAGGTGTTTTATTCATATACATGCACAGAGTTAATTAAAATTGTGTTTAAGTTATATATTCTTTATATAATTTTATCTGTGGTATTTTAGCTCAGATTAGAAAAAACAGCTGGCAAAGGTGTAGTTTCCTTTGTGAGAACTGAATCAAAAAAGCTTTGGCTCAAGTCCTCTCCTCAGCATTGAGTTCTCTTCCATTTTCCTTTCAAACTTTTTTCCTCATTTGTTCTTTTTTCTCAGTAATTTGGTTTTTTTTTGAATTTTGTACTGAAGCAGTTTTTCTTTTGGAATGGACATTTTAATTCAAGCAGATACTTTATTTCAATAATTGTCCTCCCATTATTCTTTTGCGCTTTGACATACAACAGAGTGATTACAGTTTCCTTGCCTGTTTCCTTTTGTTATTTTCACATTTTCCACCTCTATCTATTTTTCCTGATGGTAACAGAAAAAAGAATGTGTAAGTTTTCTCACCTCTGACTTCTCCAAAATTCTGTAATCAGAGATGATTAGAACTATAACTAGTATTGTTTCTCAAATGATGTTTTAGCCTAATTTTGCATGTCAGTATGCTACATTAACTTGAATAGACTGTTATTTTGAAGGACATTATAAAAAATATTACTAGTTCTTATGATATATAACCCCATACTGGATTTTAACTAACCCACAAGGTTTTTATCTTGTGTCCTCTTCTGTAATAACTCTTCTAGTCTTAAGGAAATGTTTGACTTCTCAGACAGATATCCAAGAAAGTAGAGATGTTCACTTTGAGGTTTGATTTTCACGACTGAGTGTGTCTATCTTGGGATCAAACTGCTAGCTGACAAATAATTTCTTCATCTGCGTGATTCATTCACATTTCTTTGTTTCCTATTACACCTTATCCCACCAATGTTGGATGTAATCACACTTTAAAAATATCTCCTTGGCCATTACCATGATAGGTTTAAGAGAGCTTTCTCTAGCAGAATGATCAGACTGAATTGCAGAAATCGTGAGTGTTGAAAACATCCACATTACAACTGAACAAGGTCTGCAACACCATGATGGTGCCAAAAAATTATTGTCAGTGTGAGAAAGTTAATACTTTTTGTAGGACCCATGAAGTATGAAGAAGTTCTTCCTACACACCAATGCCAACAAGGCACTTCTGGGTTAAGATACTTTACTATCTTGTATTTTAATATATTGGGATTCTCAAACCTGAAACTCTAGTGGAGCGTTTAAACTGCAAATTATTAACATAGTACACGTCTGCCTGTGCCTAAATATGGTCCAGTTTAGAATTCTGTCTGTGCTATCACAGATAGATTTTCATTGTGCATTGTAAGATTCAGAATAATGTTAGATGCTTTAGACTAGTCAGTCTGTATTAGAATAGACAGACACAAAATTTAAAGAAAAACAGTAAGACCTATTTTTGTTTTTCTTAAGAAAGCAATTTCAGACAGAAAATGTAAGAAAATTGTACTTCTTCACTCTCTGTATTTTATTATGTTCACATAATATTTTTCTTGTAGTGTCTTTTACAGAGTCCCCTAAGAGAACTTGCATCTTCCAAGTTGTGACACTGGTGCATAAACCTCATCACTTTTAATGTTATGGTCCACAGTATTTTCATCTTAGACCACTGTGTTCAGGGACTGCTCTTGTCAGTTACTCAGAGGTAACAGTTGACTTTCAATGACTTCAACTCGAACTGTGCAGTGCTGTGGTGAACAAAATGGAATCCAAACTGAGACAAAAATGTTTAGCCTAGCAATGGTTTAGTGCTGGATTAATAAAAAAATGATATATGAATGATTTTTCACAAAAAAAAATTGTGAGAATCAGGCATCAGGGTCTGATATTCTTGTAGTGATCTGCCAGATAAAAGGTGCTGACACACATAGATGATATTATGAGTAAGTCCATGGATGTGTTCTCATCCAAACATCTTCAAGCAGTTCATAGCATCAGTACTGTGGTACTCTTACAGTGTCAGTGAAGGTTCACTGATAAGGGAGACTTTTTTACAGAAAATTAGGTTGTTTTCCTAAGGCAGTGCTGGAAATTAGTAGCATTAGAACTTCTGATAAAAATTTGGCTTTGTTGAATCCATTGTTATACTCTTTCTTGCTGTCATAAAGCTATGGTAACATTGTATGTTGTTGGACTCACTGTCTTTGCTGTTAAAATGTTACTGCAGTAATTGACATTAAAAACTTAGTTCCTCAGAGCTAGACCTTGAGGATTTATTAATATGTTTACAAACAGACAATATCTATTGTTAAATGTTAACCCATAATTTTTGATGGTGTTTGAGAAAATCAGATTGCTGCAAAGTACATTGATTATTTCAAAAGTAGGGTTTTCATAATTAATGTTTTCTTCAATATATCTAAGACATGTTTTTAAACATGCAGCTTTCCAAACAGAATATATAGAGGTTGCTGTTACCACTTAAGTGCTCTGTGGTCTAAATATTTTGTAAATTATCTAGCTCCAGCATGTTTATAAATGTATTTATTACTCCTTGTAAGACATTGATCTGTATTCCTTGTAAAACATCTTGGGTTTTGGTTCCTGTTATGTCACCTTCTAACATGACAACATGCCAAGAAATACAAAGTAATGAAGCTTGTTATTTACAAGGCTATGTCAAGTCTCATCTCTGATACATATTTTTATAAAGTTTATGGATATAATTTATTCAGACTATTATTAAAGCAATGTCCTCTTTTTGACTGATGAGTCAGCTTGTTATTTCTAGCACTCTGTACCACATTCAGTTTATTTGCAACTTCACTTAATAAGGAATGTTTTTCACCTTAGTGCAAATCAGTAAATCAGACCTATAACAAACATCATATTGAAAGGTATAACCAAGAAAATGATTGTCCACAATTAAGATGCCTTTAAAACCTTAACCTTTTAGTCATATATGAAATGAAAAAATGGTGGACCAAGCCTGTTTCCTGACTCTCTCTTGGTTCAAGGTGAGGCAGAATTATACCTTTTTACCATAAAATACTATGGAAAACAAAAACTGAATTACCTTAAACAAATTCAGTAAATATTGCAATTGAGGATATAAAACTAGATTTCAATAATTCATGTGCTTTTCGTTCAGCAATCAACATCCCCATTCTGCATATTTAATTATGGAATAAACAGACCCTTCAATGCTACACTTTTCCTTAAAATTCTAAAATTGACTTAACTGGGACTTGTACCTACCTTTTTATGTTCAGCATCCATTACATAAAATATTTAAACTTGAACAGACAAGACTGGTGTAGGCCATTTTTACTCCAGCTCCACAGGGATTTTGTAGCTGCAGTAAAACTCAATTGAAGCTGTTTTAACATCACAGCGCATCCCACATATGACTCCTTTTTCTCAGAAAAATGTTCAGAAGCTGATTTGGAGAGGAGTTATACTTTAACAAACTTGAAGAGAGAAAGAGAATGTGCAACTAAGGGGCTGACAACAACAGAATGATTTCTTCAAATTAAGGGGGTGCTTCAAGACTTGCAGCTTGAAGATTTACAGCCTTTATGTTCTGAAGAAAATTGTGGTGAAAAGTTAATTTGCAATGAGTCCTATGGTGAGTACCACTGGCTGCTGTAGTTAGTGAGAGTTAACTGACCTTAAGACTGCAAGATAAGGCCCAAAAAGAATCTGAACCTTAAAACTTCATCTATCAAATTTTTAATTTAAATATTATTTTTTCTGAAGAAGTACTTCGGATTTTACTAATTTGAGTTCCCCATTAGTTGCTGAGTTCACAGATTATTCTATTGTGTTTATTTTCTTAAAAGAAAATATTATAATTTTGGGGGGGAATCTGGATGTGAGTATCCTGGTATAAGAGCCTCATCTTCAGTCAATGACACTTTGTGGTTCTCACAATAAGATCACCATTTTAACCTTAAAAAATAGTATACCTTGTATTTCCGGTATTGACAAGTTACTAAAACAAAAGACAAATTTGAATGCTAGTATGAGTTCTTTGTTGCAAGGTATTACTTTATGATGGAGATGTTTAAAATTTTGGGAGTTTTTGTTATTTTAGTATCATTTCTATTTTGGTAGAGAAAGGTTAAGAGCTATTTTTTAAAAGTGGGTATTTACTGAAGTCAGCTGTTCTAATTGTATCTTTTCAAATGACTTAATCTCATTTTCAAGAAAGAATTGTATTTACTGTAAATTATGAAGCGGTGGAAACACTGTACCATTAAGATGAGATATGACTGAAGTTTATTTTTAATTACTTCTCTTTGTCCTTAAAAAACTCATGGCAATATCAAATATATGGTGTCATATCTATTGTCCTCCAAAAGCAAGAAGAGGTATAGTTTAACTGTAGCTTTCTGGTTTGGTTTCCAGTTGGGATTTTAAAAGGATTTTCATAGAAAGTTTAGTTGTGAGAACATAACTTAAGATTCTTTGAAATTCTGAACTGTAGCAAACAGTTATAAAGCTACATTTTTTGTTCTTCTGCAGCTGTAGGTAAAGCTCAGCTGTTGCTAAGAACTCAGAGAATAATTTTTTCCGATTGTTAAATAGAAATGCATCCAGTCCCTTATCTAACAGAAAGCTGAAGTCTTGCAACAGTTTACCCTGTGATATATTACTCATGCCAACTACTGCATTCAGCATTTGTCTATATTTCCCAAATATGTGTATATTTCATTCCCTCATAATGAGTAGATTTGTATTTATGTTAAAATAAGACTTTGTACTATTTATGCCCTCTATCACTTCAATATTGCTTGATTCCACAGCATGTCTGAAGCCCCACCTTGTCTCTTATTTCTAACCCTTTGTAGATCAAATGGGATCAGTAGTAAACAGCACCTTAATATTGTTTGGTCTTGTTGCTCAAGAAGCAGATCAAATCAGATTGCTTTTTTTCTGACCTCTCTAGATTGCAGGAATAACACCCTCAGCCTCATAATTCTTATTGGACCTATACCATAAACATCTTAGATTCACATGCATTTCATGTCAAGCCAGGACATCAAACTGGGTAGGTATACAACATGTGTCACTATAACTCAAAAGTCCTAGAGAACTCTGTGACATGAAAATATTTCCACATTTCAAAGTGCATTTTGATTTTTATGTAAAATTAATATTTTTTTTGATTTATAGTGCTGCAAAAATTTTGTATTGTCTTGAAAGCATCTTATTATTTTGAATTGGTAATTCCAAAACATGCCATTTTGACAGACATATTATTTTGATATGTGCAATTAATATTGAGTTAGACAAAAAGAAATGTACTCAGAAAGAATTATTTTTCCATTAACCAAGTGAAAAAGTGTATTTTTTTAATAGAAATTATTATTTTCAACAAAATTTATATTTTGTTATGAAAAATAACAACCATACTTATGGTTATTAGTTTTGGATAGAGAACTGTTCTGAATAAATGGAAACTTATTTGCTTAATTTTGCTTTTTCATGTGGGGAGGTGAGATAATGATTGCCTAAGATATATTTAACTAATATGAAGAACGTCCTGGTTTCTTTGCATGTCATTGGTAGAGAGATTTGATCTGATTCACCAGAAAGATCTACTTGTATATTAAAAACCCCTTACTCATTTCTGAACTTACCTGCTGTTCAGTGTTGCCTCTTGGAATATAGCTTTATTATGCCATTAAAAATAGTACTTTCATTTCTGACACAGACTATATTTTATTTTCAAATCTGGCCCAAAAATGGTTCTATGAGTTTTCACAAGAGACCTACTAAGGCAAAATTCAGACTTCCTGTTATATTCTGGAGTTATAATAGGAAGACTACTCCATTTATGAATATGGCAAAAAAATAAACAAAAAAAAAATCCCAAACAAATGGATCTGTTGTTTTAGAAGACTAAATATACTTCTGTTGCCATTTAAGAATATTGTGATATTTAGCTTGCTAGAGTACTAAATGTGCAGACATAGACCAGCCTTGAGCAGCCTTAAGCCTGTTCCTCTGAACTCATCTGTTTTCTGCACGTCTCTGCAGCAGCTGAGTTGCAGTAAAACTCACAAAACTGAAACTGACTGTTGATTTCACTTTTCTGTATTTCCATCTTGATTACATATTGGCAACATAACCAGTGATTAGAGATGAAAATAAAAAGAAATAAAAACAAAACACAAAATCTTTCTTTATTGCAAGCTACAACTTTTGGGATCCTTGCTGGACCTTTTTTGAGGTCTTGCATGTTGTACTTCTGTGTCTAATGACTTTGTCTTGCTTTCTAAGTAAGCAAATACATTTCTTAAAGGAGGGAGTAGCTATTTTATATATCCTAAATAAAAAATGCTTTTGTGTATGCTTGCAGCTGTAAACCTGCAGTTGTACACTTGAAAAGAATTAGTTTCTTGTTCATTTATATATATGCCCTCTCACTGTGGGACAGAAAGATTCTTTGTGTACCATTTCCTACTTTTAGCTGCCTTTATGATGAACACTACTGGACATAGTGTGGCCTACCTAACTCAGCTTCTATGAAAAAGAAATTATATGGCTAATTATTTCCATGGAGTGAACATTAACAAACATCTTGTGCAAAATATTTAAATGGGAAAAATACCAGTCTCTAATATTAGCATGGTAAATTTAGTGTATCTTTAGAATAAATGTGATCAGGTTAAGGAGAGGCAGTAATGCCAGTGCAGACACCTAAATTCTTTTTCATAGGGAGACCAAATTTACATTCAATTTCTTTATGCAATAAAAGTGGAGAGGGAAGGTATCTTCATGATATCTTCATGTTTGGATACTGAAATTTTCTAAGAAGCAACAGGAAATATTGTGACCCTGTGAACAATCTTAGTAGTCCATTCCTTCAAGAGATAAAACAACTACATTTACCACCTGAAGGGAAGAATCCAGAATGTTTCTCTCCTGCTTCCTTTCCTTCCACTCCCTTGTCTTCTGCACTTTTCAAATATACCATGAAGCATTTGCAATGTAATTTAATCCAACATGATTTGTTTTCTGGAATATGTAGCACCTGGTCAAGGGGAAATTCAAATTGTAGCTGCATAGCACTGATAATTTGTTAGCAAGTTATGACCTGCGGTGGAGAGCAAGGGTCCACTGCAGAAGCAGTTGAACTGGCTGGACACTATAATGACAGGACAGAAGCACTGTCTGTATGGAAGTGAAGTTTCATTTAGGAATGAAACATGTAGCAGTTTTGTCTTGTAACAATGCTCAGAGGCCACCATTGGGCAGCAGAGAAGGGCTGGGGATTGGGACCGATGCCGGTCTGAGTGCCCCATGCTAATGATCACAGGATTGGTGTTGCTGGAGGTGGAAGTAAGGAATCATCTCCTGCTGCACCTTTGCAGATTCCTTGTGAAACGAACTCTGTCCAATCACTACAAACTAAAGCTTTTCTATTTAAACACAAATGTGTGCTGATTTCATAACACTGATCTTAGAGTTCAGTCTTTTTTCCTTCTTCTATGCTTCCCCAAATATGTTTTGAGTCTGTAGAAAATGCGCAGGTGGGATTCCAAGCAGCTACAAGTGTGCATGAGAAATTGTATTAAAAGAGATGGTAAGGGACAGTCTAAATATTTATGTTCTGAGTTTAGCCTATAAGGAGTTGGAATATTGGATAGGTATTTTTGTTTGCTTTTTCTCGTTTCTTGATGACAGACCATGGTTATTAGATCTTGCAGACAACTGGCGAAGATTTATCCCTGTAACTTCTTTTGGAAGCTGTAGTTTCTTATTAGTGGTCATAGGTTCTGCATTCTTCTCAGAGAGAGTTTTGAGGAAAAAATGACAAGCTGGTTTAACAGAGTTTCAGCTAATTGCCCAGGACCAAGAAGTTGTCAGAAGAGATAGGTATAGGTTCAGGGACAATGTTCTGTGGCCTTCTGAAGCAACAAATAGTCGTTTCTGTTTGTTCATTTGTTTTGGTTTTGTTTGTTTGTTTGTTTTACAGATGTTTATAGATTTTGGAGAAGCTGGATGAAAAAAAAACAAAAAAACCCCCAAAAAAACTAATGAGGATACTTGCATATGATCCAAGCATGCTTTCTTTTCTAGTTCTTGAGTGCACAAATTAACTTCATGCAGGAACATGATAAGTAAATTTTATGTCATCTTATGATTCATTGTTTTCTAATGCTCACTATTGCCTTCTCTTAATGATTTTCTTACATTTTTGCATTCTGCATGAGATGACATGGGAAGACAATTAGTATTTTGGAAGTAATTATAAAGTTTATATTGAAGTTTTTGTGCATATTGAAAGAATCTTTTCTTCAGAGAAAATAATTATCATTCCTAAAGAGGAAAGAGCTTGGAAATAGGTTATGCATGGTGCTGGCTCAACTTGCAGAAGCTGCATATCTGGAAACAGCAGAAAAATATATTCCCAATATGTATAGGGGCAGAAATGGCTTATTCTGTCCACAGTAATTCACATTATTAATGGCTATTAATATTAAAAGCAAAATCTTATCTTTAATGGCAGCAAATATATCACAAAAAATCAGAATCTAATGGAGGAAATAAACATTTGGATGAAAGGAAAGTGGTAACAGCTGAATTAACAGACATGTTTGCTGGATCTGTCAGTTCAAAATTTCATTGTGAAAGGATTTTTTGTTTTGTTTTGTGGTTGTTTGTTTGTTTTGTTTTGTTTTCCCCCCCTGGGGTAGATATGCATTATTATCTCCATTTTACACTTGGGCAAACTGATCTTCTGAAAAATTGGCTTATGAATTTCTCTGTGTACATGAGGCCTTCTGCACAGCTGTAGAGTACCTGACTTGTTAAGTAGAAGGAACATGAGTTCTACTAAAAGAAGGATGGCATCACACCTCTCTTTGTTCCTCTCTAAAATACATGCTATATAGGGAGTCTTTCACTTCTTCATTGTAGATTCAAATACAAAGTTAAGTCACTGGTCCTGTCTGGTTTCTATTGGGAAAAATGCAAGCCCTTAAATTGTATCAGCTCTTTTCTTAATCAGAAGTTTTACTTATGAGGATTTCAAAAACTGTCAGCAGGTGTCATTTAGTAAGTACCCTCCAGGTCTTTCACAATTTGTTTTCTTTCTGGATCAGAGAAAGGAAAACATTGACTCAGTGCTGTTGTGAATAGTGTGTTTGCAAAATACAGCAGGTTAAAAGCAGAAATTATGTGCTTGGCAATGTGTATGTAGCATACTGACTGATTAGGCAGTTACTAAGCTAAAATTCAGATTGAGGCTCATGTACAGTGCAAAATACATGGAAACTGAATAGAATGATAATTTGGCTCAGACACTAGACTGGTAGTTACAAAAAAATTATTTTCATGAAGAAACAAAACAAAAAAATAAAAATTTCCTAGTATATACAAAGATAAGAAACAATAATAATGAAGAAATAGAACAGATTTTTTTTTTTTAGTGTCTGTTTCTTTGGACATGGGACTACATTCAATGACGTTATTGATTTTGTTTTTATGCATACTGTTCTAAAGATGTCTGCATGTATTAAGTACATATTTTGTTCCCTTAACATATTTACATTTCTTTTATATTTCACTCTGTGTTTAGTATTTATTTGTATGCAATTAAAACATCTCTGTAATTGGTTTTACTCTGTATTAGTATTTCAATGTTTTCTTAATCTTCTCTTTGTTCAGCAGTTACTGCATGTACAAAATTATGTGGGGAAAAAACTGGCAATAGGTAAGATGGAGTATGTTCCTACTAGTAAATCTACCTTAGCAATGATCTGGAGGGCTATTTCTTTTTCTAAACAACCTGTGCAGCACTTCTGATCTGATTTTAACTACCAAATATTCTGCATGTTTCAGTGGGCATCAGAAAGGCTGTATTAACCAAACAGTGCAAAATTTTAGTTTGAGGCCCATGTGAAAGTCACTGATGGATGAGTTATTAAAAAAAAAGGAAGAAAGCAAGAGACCAAAGGCAACCACACTGGGACTGGTGTTTGAAGGCAAGATCTTACTGAAGATTTCTATTTCAGGTTTAATTCAGACCTGAATGCAGGAGGTAAAGATGAACATGAATTTTAAAACACAATCTTCATTAAAGTAATACTCTCTCTTAATGATGTATTTGCTAAGTGGTGGTTGTGTAGTGGATTATGACACACCATGTAAATAAAATAGGTTTTATTTTTTCAGCCCGTTTTTTCTGTCCATTAATAAACAAGGCATAGAAAATATACTTTCTAGAATAATGTAATGCACTCATAGCTGTTTTAAGATTGATTTAATGATTGATAGAATGAACACAGGAATCTTCTTACCTGCTATTTTGGTCTAAACAGACTATTTCTTTCCATATCTCATTTTATTTAGATATTTTTTTCCCCTAGGTGTCAAGCCACATTCCAGATATATTTCACACCTAAATGAGTGGACTAATGGAATGGTGTTTATAAGGGAAAGTATAGTATATACAGGTACTCTGTAATATTATTCACAAGACTATGAATTAAGCTCCAACATGACATTTATTTTATTTTTTTAATATATATGAAAATTACTTATTTACTTCCATGCTGTTACAATGGAAAGAAACAGATCAGTTCTAAATGGCAATGTACCATAGTGTGAAGCAGCTAGCTGAGCTATATGTCCTATTCATTTAGGATAATTTCCTTTTAACTGTACTAAATCATAGACAGAGGACAATATGAACCGGGGCTGACGAGACCTCAGCGAAGAGTAGCAGGAAATAAGCACCCTCATAATAATGAAATGGAAATTTGGGTGGAGTAAGTGGATCAAGAGAGAGTAAAATTGTCTGGTGGATGTGTGAGAGAAATGTGAAATTGTTTATGTACTGGTTCAATGCTTTCTCTGTGCAGATTTGCAAGATTCACAATCTCATACTCTCAAAACTGCTTAGATTTTACTCTATAGGAAAGTTGTCCTGTTGTCTTTGATTGGGCAGGTGCTAGATTCTCCTTTTATACTTATCTGTGGGAGTTGCAGGGACCCTGCACAAGGAATGGTTGAGGAGGTAGACTGTTTGGCAACTTGTCTTTGCTCTAGAAACCTGACTGGCTAAAAGAAACATGCACTGAAAGAATGTGTGAGAACAACCACTCTCAATTTCCCTCAGAGCTGTTTCTCGGGTAAGCTAGGTAAGACAAATAACTCTTGTCTGAGAAGAAGCAAAAAAGCTGTGATGCTTTCACAGAAGCATTCCTTTTCTCACGGGTGGGGGAAGGGAAGAGAAGGAGGGAAAGGGAATGCCTCAGAAGGCAACACAGTGCATGTCTAAAGCCAAAAAAACCCTGTAGCCTGTGTGTGTGTGTTTTGCTGCCCATCTCTGAGTTCTGACAACTGTGTAGTGTTCTTAAAATAAAGTTCCTTTCTTGTTGAAAGTCCATGGCTTAGCACTCTGATTACCTGCATGAATTGGAGCTTACATCCCATCTGACCTTTCTCCCTTACCTGTTTATATACAGTTTGTGCTCTGGGATAGCTGAGTATCTCCTACTGCAATGGCTTATGTGCCTGCATAAAGTTAAATTCTGACCCTGAAGAGGATTGCTATACCCATAACCTGGTGATGCAGTTAGGTAAGAAGTATACAAAATAAAAAAATATTCATATAATCACCAAATTTAGTGGTGGTAGTAGTAGTTGTAGTAGTTGTTGTTGTTGTCGTTGTTGTCACACCGTCATCACTGTTATTATTATAGCTGTTGTTAGTATTATCTGGAAAAAAAAAATCAACAAAAAACAAGTAGATTTTAAGTACTGAAAGTCAAAACAATCCTCCTGTTCCCTTCACATCCCTCTGACAGCATCCTGTGACACTAGTCAATGTTGTGAATTAGGTTTGTAGACTTAGATGAATGTTCTTCACAATTTTAAAGGCCTTGAACATGTATATTTGATTTGCTTTTTCTTGCCAGAAGTACAGAAAGTGATGCTACTACTGTGCAACAAGACAGAAAAATGAATTCCCTGAAAAAAGAAGAGGTAGTGATAAATATCTCTTGTGTTTCCATTTATGGCTTTATTTATTTGTCTGTTACATTTACATTTATGGTATTACTTACTTGCTTATTTCTCAATAAATTCTTCTATATGTGAAGTAAATTCAGTCGAAACAATAGCACTGGAAAATAAAATGCAATCTTATTATGGATAATTACACTGCTTGTAGGAGTGTCTGTGATTTCTTTCTGAAAATGTGAGAAAGAAGGACAGACTTGCACAAGGTTATCTTTTTGTGTGTTGATGCAGAGTTATTTCAACTGTAAAATAAAAAGAACAAACTAATTCCCTTATCTAATGATCTATGCCTTTCCTATCTGAAAGCTGGAAATATTTTCTTATGTATTTAAGTTTTCTTTTAATTGTCTTTGTAGTCATATCAAGCTGAAAGGCTGCACTGACCTGGATTTATTTAATGAAACTCTAATGGCAAAATAAAATGCTCAGAACAAATGTATTTGGATTTTAAGATCTTGGTAGGATGGCAATTAGCAAGGAACAAAAATTAAAGCATATGTTAGCAATGTATGAGAATTTAATGTTTTCAGGCATTTTTCAACTACTGCTTAGAATAATTTTAAGCAATCACAAAAATGTTACAAAATTTACTTTTTTACCCTTAAGCTTAATTATCCTATTTTCTTGATGACAATAAGATTCTTTCTCCTAAGATGCAGATGGTCTGGATTAAATCCTTTGAAGATATCAGCAGTATTTTCTAGAGGACTTGGGGGTCTCTGTGAAGTTCTTGACAGAAAATTTGATTCCAGGAGCTTAATTTCAAGGCCAATGGGGAGATTGTTTACACAGAACTT
>VXBX01004077.1:3623-43320 GCA_013400415.1 Scytalopus superciliaris
CTCCGCCCCGCATTCGCAGCCCCGCATTCCCGGCCCCTCCGCCCCGCGCGGGGCCCCCGCAATGGGGCCGGCCGGCCTGCCCTCGGCTGCGGGGGCAATGCCGCTTGTCAGGCGCCTTCGCGGCCCCTGCAGCACAGACCGAGGGCGACCCAGCGCTGGAGCATGGCTCTTGCTGACTGCCACATGAAAGCTGCACTGGTTATATTTACCAGCTGGCTCGTTTCGGGCCAGACATACGGCATTGACGCTTCTGTTTTTTTATAGTATCCTATTTTAAGCCATTAGCAAGGCCATTTAGACCCTCCATTGTCACAGGATGACACTTAGAGACATCCACAAATTACGGATGATGCAGGGGTCTTGAAATGACAGCTGAAGAGGCTGTGAAGTCTGGCGACTGTGCATAATTCAAATACTTGGTATTTCAACAAGAAAATGTTAAAGTACTGCGTGTCCTCAAAATTTCTTGTCTAAAATTAAATTTTAAAACCTTTCCCACGAAGATAAAAAGATGAAAGGTAAAATTAGCTTCAATCAACTTTGAAGGATGAAGCTGTCTTGCATCAGCCCTCTTTCTGGAAAAGATGCATGCAACCATAATATATAAACATCAATTAAACTTCAGAATTCTTGGGTAGAGTAAATTGTACTTGGTACACAAGTCACATTTCTGGTTACCTTGACATTTTATTGATACTTTCCTGGTGCTTAAATTCACATTTCTTGTACTGCTGCAAGTCTGCTAAATTCTGACGGACCAAAGGACTCAAGTTGAACAGAAGGGTGGGAACTGAAGGGAGTGTTCTCCAGAGAGATGCTGGTAATCCTGAATTTCAGTGAACTGAACACAAACCACGGCAAGCAGTGTCAGGTCTTGCAAACTGCAGGGGCTCAATCTCAGGAAGGCCATGCATAATAAAGAGAAGAGAGTCGTACCTGAGTCAGGTTGTGTCTTGCAGGAAGCAGTTTAATGTTAAACTGACATTTCAGATGGGAATATTGAGTGCAGTTTCCAGAGTTCCAGTATGTGTGTTTTATACATAAGAGCATTAGGAGCACTTCATGTTCTTGGTGACTTTAACATACAGAGGTGAAGTTTGGAAATAGGAAGAGCTTGAATGATTTTAAGTATGTACAGATATGTAAAAAAGGCAGCTTCTTCTTTTTTAGTGATAAATGTAGGTCAAGGCCAACCCTCAGCTATTGTTAACATCTGGCATTGCTTTGTAGTCACCGATGTAATCACGCTTGGGGAGTGTTTTATTGTTGATACTGAGCTTGTTCACTCTTAGAACTACTGTAAAGCACAGACATCTTTGTCACCTCCTGTAATGACATGTGTTTTCTCAGATTGAAAACCGAGCTTAATTCAGGATTTTGTGTTAGCAATAGGTGAGTTGTTGATCTGTATCATCTACTTCTTGGCCTCAGAGCTTTAGTTGCTGTTCTGGGTACCTGTTAGCATTTCAAGTGGTATAAAATTTAAAAATAAAAACCCCCAGTAGCTCTAGACAGATATTTACAGGCTGAGCTTTGCAATTTTCATGTACAGAACAGAGTTTCCATAACTTACAGTTCCTTCTGCAGGCATGGTGGTGTGTGCTGTATTTGACTCTTCAGGTTCACTTGGTGCTTTTACTGAAGTGTCTCTTAAATGAGCCTTAATTATTTGACTTACTGGTAAGAACCTGCTTGGCCAGAGTTAATTAAGAGTTTCAAAACAATGTGAATTAATTCTGTGCTTTGTCCAGTTGGTTATGGACCACTGAGAGCTGTGGTTGGAGTACCCTGGTGTTGTTGCAAGATTAAACTTGCCTCTCAGGTTTATTTTCATAAATAAAATGTAAAGCTGAGCAGTAATTGTCTGAAAAGCAGCACTGAGATAGAACAGCAGTGTAAATTATGAGGAGGATAGCTTTATTAAAACTCCCTCGGTGAGTAAAAAAGTACTGCTGGATACTGTCACACAATAGCCTTAATTTTGTTCAACTGTATCAGGGTGCTTTTTCTAGGAAGTAACTTGCTCATCTTATGCAAACTTATTATTTACATAAACTGAGCCCTGAATGTGTGCTATTGTGGCTCATAGATTAAAACCACAGTGCTGCTTTCAAACTATATCTTTTGCTATGTTTAACTTCAGTTTTGAGATTCCAAAGCTTGGAAACTCAGTCTGATGTCTGAAGCACCTTGAGCAGTCCCCTACTTCAATAGTTTCTGCCATTATTTCTTAGGAATGTAGTGCTTTCCAAAGTACTTTATGGGAGGTATAGGCTCCACCCCTCAGCCTTTAAGAATAAACTTATTTCCCACTGGCTGCACTTGACTTCCTCTTATCTTTTAAATGTTTGCTTTCCATTCTTAGTGCTCATTCCTCCTGCTTTGCTGCAGTGAAGAGTACAGTTAGTGTAGGGTCTGTTTTGTGGGTCTCTGCATCGGTGTTTGCTGGGGCTTGTGCTAAGCAGAATGTGTGGGACATCAGAGGTGGGAGTTGCTGTGATGCTGAGAGCTCCTGTTAGTGACAGCAGCTGCGCAGGGATGAGTAAATGGGCTGCTGGTGTCAGCAGCAGGGCTGATTTAAAAAGTGTTTGACCCTTCAACTGAACTGCACCAGCTTTTGGTGTAACTTATATAAAGCAAAGTGCCAGACCCCTCTGAGTTAAAAAAAACCCCAAGCCCCAGACTTTCCTGAGTGAAGTTTCCTTGTTTGTTTCCTGCCTGCCTTCTTCACCCCCTTGCCTGAGAGCTGGACTTTCAGTCACATTCACAGCATGTTTTGCATCTTGTTAAATGCCAGAGGTAGGCACTGTACCCACAGGCCTCCTGGTGTGTATTCCTTGTCCTTGAAGAAAACGCCTCTACAACTGAACGTGTACATTTCATTAATGTGTATGAAGTGACATCTTCGCTATCCTGAAATTTCCATGTAAATGAGGAGGTCAGCATTAGTTTGCCAGCTATGTCAGTGAAGGACTGGCACTGCAGTTGTGTCTGCCAGCGTTTGTGATATGGCCAGCTGAATGCAACCATCAGTGAACTTTGGGTTAATTAAATTTTGAGTTAATTAAATTCTGGAAGTTTCTTGTATTAACCGTAAAAAAATGCATCTTCTGGTGTGCAAGTCTTTCTGACTGGGATTTTGCTTTCAGAATTTCTTGAGGTTGGCAAAAAGCAGCCTGCCCTCGATGTTCTCTATGATGTTATGAAAAGTAAGAAACACCGAACATGGCAGAAGATCCACGAGCCCATTATGCTCAAGTACCTGGAGCTCTGTGTGGATCTCCGCAAGAGCCACCTGGCAAAAGAAGGACTGTACCAGTACAAGAATATTTGCCAGCAGGTATGGCTTTTTGAGTTTTTTTTTATTCTGTTCATTTTTAGTAAGCGTGGTATCTGTCAGCTGATACAATCTAAAACTAACTGATTTGTCTTAAATTAGAATTAATCTGCCATTTAGGTGTTCTGGGGTTTGTATCATTTATATTTGAAGTATTTGCTGCCTGTTGTGGGTGGAAACATCTTCCTATTCTTTTGCCTTTGGTCTAGGTTAACATCAAATCTCTGGAGGATGTTGTTCGAGCCTATTTAAAATTAGCTGAAGAAAAAACAGAAGCAGCTAAGGAAGAATCCCAGCAGATGGTACTGGACATAGAAGACTTGGATAACATTCAGACGCCAGAAAGGTGGGCAGCCTGTCTTTAAAATGTAGCAATTCACAGAAAGTATCCTTATTTTCATTCACAAAACTGAGATATAAATGCAGTGGATTTGAAATGGAATACATGTGGTGTTCTAGGGGTTTTAAAGGTAGGGGGGGGGAAAAGGGTAGGAATTTTGCACTGAACAAGATCATAAGTCTGAGTAAAGAAAAGTAAGTAGCAAAGAATAGGAAATTTAGATGCAGTGGGAATAGTTCTGGGAGTTGGGTCACTGCTTTCTAGTGTCTGCTCAGATCTGCATTTGAAGTGGTATTGGAGAGTTTATTATGGGAAAGCTGCTCATTACCAGTTGATGTGTAAATGCTGTTAATTACATTAGACCAATGTAATTCCTGTATTGATAACCTGCAGTTTTTCTGACCACATTGTGCACGTACAAACAAAAGGAAATGTTAGTTTATAATCACGGGTAACTGCTGAGATAACAGAGGAAAGGGCATAAAAAGTAAATTCAGAGTGTTAGAGTTATTTGGATGGATAATGAGAACATAGAAGGAATAAAAAAAAGGGTGACTAAATAGAACTGCTTTAGGTTGTGTGCAGACCTTCAGTGGCAAGGAGTGCCAGGTTAGGGTGGAACAGCTCTCCTGCTCTGAGATTGTCACTGTGTTGTCAGAATGTTTTGTGGGAGAACTTCCTAATCGGTTTCAGGCAAAGTGATGTTAACTCTGAGAGTCTGTTGATGTGGGGAATGCTCATGTTAACTCTAATAGTAAGAGATATATGTGGTGACATCTGTGGAAGAGGAGTAGCAGAGCATGGGTGAAGAAACGTTCTAAAGCATTCCAACTGAGTTTGGAAGAGGCCAGACATGTAATCTGGGGAAAAGTAAAGCTATTGATACCCTACCAGAAGGGATGTTTAGAGCTGAATTGTAAGAGGACTAAGACATTGCCCAGTGTGAGGCTGATAATATCTAGTGACAAAAGGAGATAGGAAGCAAGAATGAAGTTAGTGGAAATTCTTTCAACTGAAATCTTTGCACAGAAACTAAAAAAAAGTAGAAGTTTTATTTTCTGATGATAGAAAATTGGGAGAAATTATTGAAACAGAGGTTATTTGACGTACATAAGAATAGAGTTTAGTAGTAGTCAAATAATAGTCAAAAAGGAGTAGGAGGCTGTGGATTTAGATGTTAACAGCAAAGCTCTCTGGTAGAAGTTGGTTGCAAAAAAAGAAAAGGTTCAGACCTGTCTTCAGTAGTTGTTTCAGGATGGCAGTGCCATTCATGCTATTTCTGGTGCCTGAAATTGTTACAGAGGAATGCCACTAATAGTTAAAAAGTGAAGATGGACTGACTGCTCTTTTCCTTGTTCTGCTTCTTGTAATCAAGGACCAGGGAATGTGTGTTTTCAATCACACTTCTTCATCTGAACAAACGCAGTTTCTTTAGTGTTTTTTGGTCCTGTTTTCTAGACTTCTCATACTTTTTTGCTGGATTCACCACTTGATCTGTTGGAGAAGGCACTGGTGATGTGTTTGATAGTGTACATAGTACTGATGCTCAAGGAAACAAATTAGAACTGGAAATGGTATAGTAGAAAAGAGTTACAAGAGTTGAGAGTTTATATTAGAAGCGTAATTCAAAAAGTATTTTAAAAATGAAGGCTTTGGGGAAGATGGTTCTTTGTAAGTTGGTCATGCTGGGTGGACTGTTCAGCAGAAAGGGATCATGTGAGACAAAGCACTGAACTGGTCTCAGAGTCTTGGGAATCCTTTCACCAATGTTGTATTTCTGTGATGAGGGAATAGTTATGACCACTAACTGCCGATCATAAGGCACACAGCACTTTTGTGTCACATGTCAACAAGAAGTGAATTCTGGCAGCATTGCTGGTGGCTAAAAAGGAGGCCTGAGCAAGTATCAAAGTGTCTGCATTGACAGCGATACTTGACTCTAAGAGTCACAGCTGCGTGGTAGAAAAGGGAAGGTGGAAATCCCGGAGTTAGTTTCCTTTGACTTACTCATGAAGGATAACAAAAGTTGCTGATGTATCTTATCTCTGGAGCTTGGAGGTGTTGGTTGTATATGCAGGGGCCATATTTAGAAATTTAAAAGCAAGAACAATTACCTACATCTTTTAAAGGAAAAGGGAGCAGTCTGAGGGACTGGTTTGAAAATAAGCAATAGACTGTTCAGCAGCAATTTGCTGTTCAGAATGGTCCAGTCTCATCCTAGAACTTGATAACAAAAATGGATGAGAATTGTAGGGAGTAACCCACTTTTCTTTTTTCCTTTTTCCTTACTCCCCTACTCTCACTATAGTGTTCTTCTGAGTGCTGTAAGTGGAGAAGACACTCAGGATCGTACTGATCGGCTGCTTTTGACACCCTGGGTTAAATTTCTGTGGGAATCCTATAGGCAGTGTTTGGATCTTCTCAGAAATAATTCTCGAGTGGAACGCCTGTACCATGACATTGCACAGCAAGGTAGGTCTGAAAGGTGGGAACTTGAAGGATAATGATGTGGTGTCCTGCTCTCAAGGGGAAGAGAGCATCCAAGATTCACATGGCCAAAAGGAATGACAAAAGTCAGAGGGTCCCTAAAATATTAAAAGGTTTTATTAGTAAATTACAGTTGATGTGGAAATTGGTATGTTAGTCCCTGATGTCCCAGTGTAAGCACACAACAGTGGGTTTTGGGTAAAGGGGTAGTGGGGAAGGGAAGAGTGAGAGAGATAAGTTAAAGGGGAGAGAGAGGAATAAATGAAGAGAGATCACTAGTCCTGGCTCCTGCGTCAGCTCAGCTGATGGAGTGTCCAGGGTCCTGGTTCATGTGCACTTGGGCTTTGTGGGAGGGGACCTTTTCATAGATAAGTTTTCCCCACCCTGGAGATAAGTTTCTCATTTTCTCTGCAAATTAGTTACCATGCACAGTCCATTCTTCTGTACCATTTGGAAATGGGTTGGAGAACCTTGGGGGTCTTGGGTGGTATTGTTGCCCCCTACAGTCCATCCCTGCTTCTCAACTTTATCAGATGACAATACAAATGTTGTCTCACTCCATATCAGAATGATAGGTCCATTTACTATCTTCTGACTCCTTCATTGGGCACAGAAAGTTAGAGTTATGAGACTGTGTTTCTGCAAATGTGTGTATCTATCACTTAGGATGGGGTATTTCTGAAGAAAAGAGTCTGGATCCAAATTGTGCTGGTACATTAGGAAAGATGACTGTCAGATGAGGTCCAGGTGCTTTAGTGTGTTTAAGTCTTTGTGCTACAGTGTCCAGGCTTTCTTTTGTGCATGTTTCTGATAGAGATATTTTAGAATTTCCAGACTGACAGTGACAGAACAAAAACTGTTTTTGAGAGGATCTGTGGCATCAAAGACAATTTTCTTTCTGTGTCATTTGCAGTAATTTGAAAGCTTCCTTTAACTTTACCATATTTAGATGACTAGAGAATTTTTTGCCATATTTTACAAAGCCCAAACTTGAATTCATGCCATACCCAGGATTTTATTTACTCTTGGTTCAAAATAAAAGCTAGAATTAGCGCATAAATTACAACATTTTTGAAGAGACTCTTTAAGTATTCCCTTTGCTCATTAGGCTTAATCGTGCAGAAACACCTTCATTTTCTGGGGTCAAGATGGAAGTGATCTGCATTGTCACTTACTCATTATGTGTGACAGACTGTACCATGTTTAATATATCTTTTGGTTGCAAATGAAGATTCTCTGAGCATACTGATTTACATATTTGAATCCCATTTACAACGACCACAAAGTCACCGCTAGTGTACCTTCTTTAATTCACACTGTTCATTTTTGCAGCTTTTAAGTTCTGCCTGCAGTACACGCGCAAAGCCGAGTTCCGCAAGCTCTGCGACAACCTGCGCATGCACCTGGGGCAGATCCAGCGCCACCACAACCAAAGCACAGCCATCAACCTCAACAACCCCGACAGTCAGTCCATGCACTTGGAGACCAGGCTCGTGCAGCTCGACAGCGCCATCAGCATGGAGCTGTGGCAGGTACGTGGCAGGGCTCCCCACACCACACTCCGGCCTTGCCACAGTCTGTCCCACACAGTTTGTGTTTCATGGTTTAGGCAGCAAGGTAAAGAGTGAAGTTTTAACATCTAGAACGTGGTGCCACTTGCATACGCAGCCTGATGTTCCTGCACCACATTTAAAACCAAGCTTTGCTGGGTTGTAATAGATGGTAAAGGAGCTGAAGTCACTTTGAGTTGTGGAAGTGAGGAACTGATGATGACACTTTAGCCTCTGCCAACATTTCTAATGTCAAATTCCTTAAAAAGCCAAGATTGTAATTTTTTGAGTTTGTGAATTTGGAGAACATTCTCTCTTGTGCTCTTTCCATTTTATGTATTTAGGTAATACATGTAAGGCATTTCCAAGTTTGCTTGTGTTTTTAGGGAAACTATACTCATTTTTGATCACAAAAACTGTTTTTATGAAAAATGGTAAAACCAGTAAATAGAATTAATATAATAGTAAAGTAGTAGAACTTTTATTTCATATTTTTTTTCTTCCTTTGGTTTGTAGCTAGAAAAACTGAAAGAAACAAGTTTTCAAAAAATTGCACAAACTAATCATTAAATACCAAAGTCAATCATTAAGTATCAAATTCTAGATATATAGTTGCAGTATGTCCAAATAATTCCTTTATTAGGAAGCAATTATTTCATTTTATGTAGCTGACAAAGCTGAAGATCACAGCTTTCAGTAATACTAAATATTTTGTAGTCTTATAACCTTTAATGAATTTGTATCTTTATCTTTTTCAGGTGTTGCAAAAAACTTCCTGTAAGTAGTGTATTTGTTTCTTTTTTTTCCTTTTTAGGAAGCTTTCAAAGCAGTGGAAGATATCCATGGACTATTTGCACTGTCTAAGAAACCACCCAAACCACAACTGATGGCAAATTACTATCACAAAGTTTCAACTGTGTTCTGGAAATCAGGAAATGCTCTTTTTCATGCATCCACCCTTCACCGACTTTATCACTTATCAAGAGAAATGCGAAAGAATCTCACACAAGAGGAGATGCAGAGGTGGGGAAGGATCTTTAATGTGATCTTAGATTCTATTTTTAACCCCCTAGGTTCAAAAATAAACTAAAATGTGCCCCAAAAGAAGCAGATGACAGGCATGACTTATGAGCAGCTCTGCCTAAATTGGCCAATATAATTGCCTCAAAAGAAATCTAGAGCAAGAAGGATGTTTTACAAAACTACAGTGTAAGTATTGTGAACACCAGGATCACCTTCCTTCAGCTTCCTTCTCTTACTGACTGGGAAACTAAGCAAGTCATAAGTATCTGGTTTTTTGTTTCCTTTTTCTCTTCTGAGTATTGGGATTTGCTTTACAAGATTTCACAATAATTAATATAAACTTTTCCTTATATATATAAGTTTACATAGCCAAAGGGCCTTTAATTTTTTGGTAATAGATATGAACTGGCAAGGCTTTTGAAGCATGCAGAATCACTGCATCACTCTGACATGTACAGGCCTGTATAGAATCAGAATCTGGCTGTAATACTTGACAGAAATCTTATATTCCTGTTCACTTGGGTACTAAGACCAGAATGTAAGTATTTAATGCCACTTGTTTTGTTACATCAAAAAATGCACCTGGCTTGCACGGTAAATTTTAAAAACAAATGCATTCCAAATGACTGCGATGGATTTGCAGCTGAAAGAAGTTTTTAAAGGTGCTGCTTTCTGCTGGTTTCATTATTTTCTAGTGTTTGGTATTTACAGAGGCAGCTTAAATTTCTGCATAATTTTTTTGTATATATACGTATGTAAATACACGCAGGTATGTGAGTAGTGAGAACAAGTTATAAAACTCTTTCCCCTTGTTCCTGACAAACTCTGCATTCTGTCCTCTCGTGGCACAGTTGGCATCTTTGTTGTTGGTGGTGTTTTTACAGTTTTGTTTCATGAATGCTGCTCAGTCCCCTCTTGAATCGGCACATACACGAACAGGAATTAATAACTGTTCTCTTGCAGTTCATCTCTTGCCCTTCTACTTTGTCAACAGGATGTCTACTCGAGTCCTTTTGGCCACTCTGTCAATCCCAATAACTCCTGAGAGGACTGATATCGCTCGCCTCCTGGATATGGATGGCATCATCATGGAGAAGCAGCGGCGCCTGGCAACCCTGCTGGGGCTCCAGGCCCCACCCACACGTGCCAGTCTCATCAATGATATGGTAGGCAGTGGGGGGTCAGGGGAGCAGCTCTGTAGCATTGAGTCCTGTTTTCCTTCTGCAGCACTGTGCCTAGCTGTGGGACAGCAGTTTGGTTGCTGTATGGTACAGTGTTCAAATTGCAGAGTCACAGGGACTGTTTGGAAATGGCAGTGACAGTGAATTCTTGTGTGCAATAAAGAGTCATATTCAATATTGGCCTTTACGTCACCCAAGCAACAAACGTTGCTTTGAAACTCTGAGGAGTCTGACGTGGATTGTGAACTAAAACTCTGGGAGTCTTTTTCCTACTCTAAGGTGTGTAATTAACTGAACCAAGTGTTCATTTTTCTTTTTAAAATGTATTTTGAATAAGCACAGTCATATATTAAATGGCAGACCATGCAGCTCTAAGTGATTATGAAAACTTCCATGTGTTTCAGTTTGAAGAAAGGCTGGATTATCTATCCTCAGACCTCCCCAGATATTCTTAAACAAATTAGCTATTCAATCATAAGAATTTTCAGAGAATTTTGAATTTCTTGCAGTCATTTGCACCCATCTAAAATTTGCATTCAAAGTTCATTTTACAGTTTGAGTTCATTCTTTTTCTGGTACTTCTCCAGTTTGTCTCAAACCTACAGTTAAAGGCTTCAGAAATGGAATAGTGAACAGAAATGCGTGGTTTTAATTTGGATGTGGGCCTACAAATGTATTAGGCCTTGTGTCGTAGAAATTGCTAAGTTGAGGTTGGTACTGTAATCTGTTTACCTTGTTTATGTGCTTTATCTCTACTTTTCCATTTTTAAAGATATTTAAGTCATGTAGTGTAGAGTTACTGTCACTGCAGTTAAGAATGTTGTAATGAGAAACAAGTAATCTTCTGTATTAAAATGTACATGAGGTGCTAGTTTAACTTCTTGAATATGAAAGTCTTAAAGCGTAACTGTTGCTTAATACTGTATTTATTTTGAGATCTTTGGATTTTTTTTGTTGACTGTAGGTCAGGTTCAACGTGGTGCAATATGTTGTCCCAGAAGTGAAAGAACTTTACAATTGGCTTGAAGTAGACTTTCACCCGCTCAAGTTAAGTGCCCGTGTCAGCAAGGTAAGTTTTGTAGCTCTGTGTGGTAACTGGTCTTGACTAATAGTCTGTTATTTGAATATTGATTTGTGGTAAATATCAACTAGCTTTTTCTATTGCCAGATTTTTCAACAGGAGGCTTCATTTGGTCAGGTTCCATTGTGACGATGTGTTCCTGACATCTGATATATGTGGTGCACCAGGTTATTGAAAGAGAATGAAAATTCACTCAGGTCCCTAGGGCTATTCAGAGGGTGCCATAAAGATGCAGAGTTTTGGGAATGTGTCATAAGGTTTTGTTGGTGGAGGTGATAGTGAGTTAATTTTCTTTAAATATGCAAAGTGAGAAAGCTATATGCACACATGTGGATATGCAGGCAAGTGGGTGGTGTGGAAAGATACACCAATGATCTTTTTTACTACTAAAATATAGAGACTTGGGAGGTAGAATAATCTGAGAGCTGTTGATTAGGTTAGTGCAAAGTTGGCAATTGATGAAGCACATCATGTTCTTTTTCTTTGATAGTGGGAACAAAGATATTTGAGGTGCTAAAAAGAACTTGAAGGTAAATTAGCAGTGTGGTAAATGTTGCCAGTACTGTCAGTCGCCTTCGTACAAAAACTGTTATCTATCCACTATAAATAAGTGTTCTGTCAAAAGATGCACTTCAGTAAAACAGTGCACTCTCTGGACAGAAGTGCTGTTGTTTCATGACTTATAAACCAGAAATATTTATGAGCAATGCTTTGTACTTTAATGGTGAAGTTTGTACAGGTTGATGGAGATAGAGTAACTATTCAGACTTTTGCTAGGTTCTCAACTGGGTGAAAGACCAGGCTGAAAAGGAACCTGAGCTGCAGCTGTATGTTCCTCACCTGCAAAACAATACCATTCTTCGCCTTCTGCAGCAGGTATGAGTACAGAAAATGTAAAGTATACAGAAGTTAGTAAGTGCTTTGGAAGGAGATTAAGTTGGAAACTTTCATGCTGAAGTAATTTTTTTTCCCATCAAATAGAAGACCATTATGATTTTGAGATACTTCTTTGCAGTGTATAACCAGTACCTTCAGTTTGTACGTTCAAGTACATCTGTAGTAGCTATAGTTGATAGTGGGGGTACAGTGGTGTAATCCCTTGCCTAGATTTTTGTCATTACTTATCAAGTTTCTTAAAACTTCCCTTTGGAGTAAGGCCTGGGGGGGGTATTTTGCTTTGGGTTTTTGTTTCTTTTGGTTCTGTTATTTTTTTGTTTTATAAAATGCACATTTCATTGACCTGCTTTCATTACAAGTGAGAGCAGTGTTATTTCTGGTGTGCTAAAGAAATAGTTGAAGGCTAATTAGCAGCATAGCTGTATGTAGTTATTGCTGCCAGTCTCCTTCATACAAAGCAGCCATTCAGGAATGGTATTTAATCTTAGGGTAAGTTTGAATACAGTACAGAAATAAAATCCTGAAAGAGTATTTGCAATTGTATTAATATATATATATATATTCATTTGCTGACAATTTAGAAAGTTAACTCTAAGGCCTGTACAACTTTTATTTCTGATTGCTTTTTATTGAGGGAAAATGCCTAATGGTTCTGTTCACATTCAGGTGGCCCAGATTTATCAAAGCATTGAGTTTGCCCGCCTGTGTACCCTGGTTCCTTTTGTTGATGCTTTCACGCTGGAGCGTTGTATCGTGGATGCAGCCAGGCATTGTGACTTACAAGTAAGTGCTGAAAAAAGGCTTGTGTGAAGTGATGAATGGTTTCATGAGGATTACATGGGATGCAAATGATCTGATTGATATGTAACTCAAGGAAGAGAATTGATTCTGATAGATGGGGATGAGTTACAGTAAAAGATGCGTGTGACAATATATTAAAAACTGAAGATTATTTGCATTCTGGTGTGTATTTTTGATTTAGGCCAACAGCCATTAATATAAGTCCAGTAGAACTAGAAGTTGAAAATAAAATTTGCTGAGACTTGCCCTGTGAGCCCCAGTCATTTAGTCCAGCATATCCTGAACCAAGTCTAAAAAACAGGGGTGTGAATTGCTGCCTGTGCTGCATTAGTTATGTAAGACTGAAGAGCCAGCAGCTGTGTCCCACCAAGTGACTGAAGTGAAGCATCAATGTCTGAGATGTGCACTGATGTCTGAAGATTGCAGTGTTGGTAAAGTTGTCCGTGTTGGAAGAACAACAAGGTGCAGGTAGTTTTTAGTTGAGGTTGCATAGTAATTACCCATTTAGGTTTTTAGCTGAAGCTGAGTTAATTCACTTAAGTTAAAACACAACTTGAGTTAATACTTCAGATGTGTTGTGGTTACCTGCACTAAGGTTAGAGTTCTTGTTTTGTGTATTGCTAATGTGGAGGAAGAGGCAAGAATGGTTTGTCTTGCAGTGCTCATTTCATAGAATCATTGGAAGTTCAACCTCTTCCAGTAATTTTTTTGGTTGGTTGGGGTTTTCTTTTGTAGAAACTGTAGAAATAAACTTTTTTCATGGTTCTGTATTTCTCCTACTAATTTCAAATCTCTCATTGAATGGTATAGCTAAATTTTTTTTAACAGTAATTTCTGCTCATAGCTTCTGTTGACTCATATTGGCCATAGGCAGAGCAACAGAGAAATAGTTCAATAAATAATACAATCATTTCTTCCCTTTTTTTTTGCAAAGGTTCGTCTTGATCATACTACCCGGACCCTGAGTTTTGGTTCAGATTTGAATTACTGTACTAGGGAAGATGCTCCACTAGGCCCTCAGCTCCAAAGCATGCCTTCTGAGCAAATTAGAAACCAATTGACTGCTATGTCCTCAGCTCTGGCTAAGGCTCTTGCAGTCATTAAGCCTCCTCACTTAATGGTAAGTTTAAAGTCTTAGGAAAATGTTGACAAATTCTGACATTTTCCCTGTGTGTGTTGTGTGATGCTCATCTGTTGCCTTTATCCAGCCTTTTGTTAATTTTTTTGCTTGCCTGATGAACTGCTCCTTCCAGTGTTTTGTTCTCAGTGCAGTGGTAAGCAGTGTTGTTCTGCTGTCCCCTCCCTTCAGAACAAACAGCTGATCCTTGAGGTGTTAACAGATGCACATGTGTTGTAGCATTACTGCATTTATTAGTGATGAAGTATCCTTCTGCATCTGTTACATGCTCACCTTTTCTAACAGAGCTCTAATAGAGCTCTTCTGGTTTAGCAAGGCAAGCTTGTCTTGAAGTTGTGAGATCATAATTGAAGGAGTTCTGTGGTTTAGCTTTCCTTGACATGGGAAAGGCAGTGAGCTCTCTGACAATGAAGTTAACATGACATGGCAAGGATTTGAGTAGGTAGTAATTGGTGCTTGTGTACAATTCTTCTATTTTCAGAAGTTTATTGCTCTGTTTTTCAGAGCATTGTGGTAATGATCTCTGATCTCATTTGACAGTAATGATGGGCTGCATTTATCTGTTTGTGGATTAAGTAGAAACGTAAGCTAATAACATTTTATGCCAAAGCTTTTATTTTAATGAATGTGTTTTCTCAGATTAGATGTACGTTTTGCTTGCTTTTTTTCAGCCTAGTGGCAGTCAGTTATTGTGCTTGTAAACAAGTTGTTCTTAAATAAACTCAGCCCAGTGAGTGTTTGCTTAGAACTAAAATCATGAGTTTTAAGTTGTCAATCTTCCATACATCAGGTTTAGGATATACCAATTAGTAACTTTCCCATAGATGAGTTTACAGAGCTAGGATTTGTTTAAAATTTTGCATGCATTTTTGAAAATCCAAGAGCCTGCTTCCTTTATTCTTCCTGGAGAAACTGCTGTTTTGAAGAACCTGGAATGTAACTTTAATAGTCGGATCTGAAAACATGAACAAAAGATCCCACAGCTCAAGAACTGACCTGTCCTTGTCACTCCCTGTCCTCCTCCCTGAGGCTCTTGGCTTCAAGGTCGGACTCACATTTCAGGTTCTCCAGAGCCCTGTAGCACCAAGGTGTAAATCAGCCTCGGATTTCCAGCATGCTTTGGTCGTGGCAAGTTAAACCTTCACTTCTCTTACAAGAGCAGTGGTAATTTTTTCTTTTGCTTTGTATTTATGAAAGATTTCATACCAAACATACCGAATATTTTTCCTTGTGGAAAAAAGGCTGATAGTAAGATGTCCACATTAGATTCTTTTTAGAGGTTGAAATACCAAGTAATAGTCTTAAAATATAAACATACAAAGTAGAGCCGTATCATGACGCCTAATACTCACTTGTGTTAACTTTAGCATGTATTACCTCTTTTATACTGTTTAAAATATTTCTGTATGGGTTTTTCCCTAAAAAGATCTGATTAGTGGTTAGTATCAGACAGATGGTCATTTTGAAAGAAAAAACATGCTTTTATCTGTGCATTCATGGATAAAAATGAGAGTCTCACACTTCACATGTTAGTACAGGAAGCTGAAGAACATAAATGCTGGTCATTACACCTGTAAAACTGGGTAACGGCATCAAGGTTAACACCAGTCTGTGTGGTTAGAGAAGTTACAGAACAAGTTGATACCCTTTTTTCCTTCACTCTTCGGAGCAAAACTTTACAGTCTTTTCAGGTACTTAAGAACTTTTAATTTCTGCCAGATACATTATATTTCACAAAACCACTAAATTAATCTCAGGCTTTTCACTTTTGCATTTCTGGCACCTCCATTTATCTTTAAATGTTTGCAGATCTGCAACAAAGTCTGGATGTTTCAGTGTTTTTGTTGAATGCCCTAGAAGTGACAGATTACTAAAAATACCTCTGAAGGAGCTCACATTTCATGATCAGCATGACTGGGAGAGTGTAGTGAGCTGATTGGGCTGCAGTGTTTTGCTGCCTGATGGAGCTGGCACAATTGCACCTCCTCATGTGTACAGCATGGATCTCTACAAAGAACTGTGGGTACTCTGGAGAATGGTGAGGGGCTCAAGAAAGCTGCTTAAGGAACAGTTTATATGCTACTGTCTAGAAGCCTAGTGCTTTTTATAAGGTAATTAAAATGGGTTTATATACAATGTTCGTACCTAAATTTTTTTATCGTCTCACAGATAGTGGTTTTTGTCATTTAGGATATTATTCTCTTATATTGATGTGTTTGGAACATAACAAAACTCTAAAAACAAAGGAGCTTTGGTGAAACACAGTCCATGTCATGCTATGCTTGCAAACACATGCATATTAATCAAGATTGAACCCCACACCCCTTTGTTAGAGATTTCAGTATCAGTAACATCTGAGTGTGCAACATTTTTGGACACAAAAATGTGAAACTGTAACACCTAAGCCATGTTGCAGAGTATTGTCTTTTACAGACAACACGGTTTTAATCAGTTGGTACTGCCTCAGATGCCACTTAGGTTTGCCATCACACTTGTATTTCCATGCAGTTGACAAGTTTGGATAATACAGTGAAGTTGTGAGCTTTCTTGGAGAAGCGCTTGCTGTCTTTTCTGCCTTTTAAAGAGGTGCTGCATGCATCATTGTCTTACTCTTAATTTAAATTCAGCAAGAGAAGGAAGAACAACATCAGCTGGCAGTCACCGCCTTCTTGAAGAATTCGAGGAAGGAGCATCAGCGCATTCTCGCGCGCCGCCAGACCATAGAGGAAAGGAAAGAGCGCCTGGAGAGTCTGAACATTCAGCGGGAGAAGGAAGAGCTGGAACAACGGGAAGCAGAGCTGCAGAAAGTCCGGAAAGCAGAGGAAGAGAGGCTGCGCCAGGAAGCCAAGGAGAGGGAGAAGGAGAGGATCCTGCAGGAGCATGAGCAGATCAAAAAGAAGACTGTTCGGGAGCGCTTGGAGCAGATTAAGAAAACTGAATTGGGAGCCAAAGCCTTTAAAGATATTGATATTGAGGTAAATGACTTATTGTTGCACTGTCAAGTCATTTTCATGCTCTTTTGGTGTTACATCGCTGGCTGCCTGAGTTTCATGGGTTTCACTGGGTTTGTGCTGGTCTTAAAAACAGCTTCTCTTAAAAATTAGACAGTGTACATAAACCTGAATTCTGGGTTTGGATGGGACCTTTTTCACCTGGGGGAATAAAGTCCAGCTTTTTTGTGTGTTTGTTTTGGGTTTGTTGGTTTATTCTGTGGGGGATTGGTTGTGGTTTTTTGAGTTTTTTGTTTTGCTTTGTTTCCCTCTCCCCTGTTTAAATACAAAATAGACCTTCAGATCTGATTTTGTAGTACCTGGACATTAAATGCTTTATAGAGCTTTTTAAGAATAAAATACAAGTTTCTGAGAAAGGCAGAGAAGAAACAGAATGTTTCTAAAGCAAATTAGTTTAAAAGTTAAGGGGAAAACTGCAAAGAAGCTTAAATAGATTCATAAAGACCCAAACCATATCAACAACAGATAGAATGCTTGTTTTATTTTGTACTGATAACTTTACTTGGGTGCAGGATCTTGAAGAATTGGATCCTGACTTCATTATGGCTAAACAAGTTGAACAACTGGAAAAAGAAAAGAAGGAACTTCAGGAACGCCTGAAGAATCAGGAGAAAAAGGTACAAAATAGGAAGGGTACAAACCCATGTCCATACAGTACTTTAGTGAACGTTAACTCTTGTGTTGATGCATATATGTGCATCCATATATATATATATATATATATATAATACTGATGTTGGAAAGATTATTGTTTGAAACCATTTGAGTCTTCAGTTAGAGTCTAAAAGTCTGTTCTAATTAATGGAGTTGATTTGAAAAAGGATCCTTAAGCTGTATTTGAACCGAGTCTTAGCTGGGAAGACTTGTAATTGGAAAATGTTCAGAGAAGATTAAATGTTCGAAGGTGAGGCCATTGTGGAGAAACTAAATTAATTAACTATATTAGTTCTCACAGAAACAGAAGAAATTCCACTGCTAGAGCCTTTCTAGATGTCAGGAAAGGATCTGTCTGAAATGTGGATAGCTATAGAAGTGTGAGAAGGGTGTCACAGTAAATAGAAACACATGACCTGGGCAAGGTGAAACTCACCCAGGACTTCCTGCTGTATTCAAGACTGAAACAGAGGTTATGTGATACAGTTGGTGACTTGGGTCACTTAAAACTGGCTTGATACCAGAAAGTGGCAAGTTAGTTAGAAGGGTTTCAATGAGGATCTTTTACACTGAAGTTGAACTAGAAATTAGACAGGAGACAAACAAGAATTTTACATGAGGTGGATTGGCGTCTGTATGAAAAAAAAATCCATGTAAAATAGTATCCCTCTGAAAGATTTTTAGGGAGAGGATGTGGTGTCAGTCTGATAACATATCTGTTAAAAGAGCTGATGGTGGGAGCAGTTGTTCTTACACTGACTGCAAGGGGTAGTGGAGTAGGAAGCATCAAATGAAGCCAGCAGGAGTCATGTTCAGAGCTGTTTGTAAGTAGGAAGGTGGATCTTCATGCTGTGAGCCACAGTCACACCGGAGTCCTTTCCAAAGTACATTGTTGTATATGAAAAGCTTCTTTGAGTTCCAGAGGACAGTAGGAGAAATCCAGTGATGCTTAAAATGTAAAAAAAAAAAAGTTCCAACACATGAAATGCTGAGAGCTGATGCAGAGAAAGTGTTGTATATGTGGCTGTCTCTATTCCTGCATCCTTGCCTAGGAGTGCACTTAATTGCTAGCGGTAGGGGCAGGTTCTTGATTAGATGGACCTTTGATGTGGTCCACTGTGCTTGTTGTTATGTAGCCATTATATATCAGATATATTTGAGAGGTCCCCAGAGTTTTCTCTGAGGGATGCTGAAGATGGAGTCCTGATTTGTCTTTGCTAAAGGTGTGTTATCTTTGTTTAGATTGACTATTTTGAAAGAGCGAAGCGCTTAGAAGAAATTCCTTTGATAAAGACTGCATATGAGGAACAAAGAGTGCATGATATGGAGCTGTGGGAGCAGCAAGAAGAAGAAAGGGTAAGAATTTTTTGCTCAAATGATAAAATCCATTAGCAGTGATTGAAAAATACTGGTTTTTGCACTGCCTTTTTTCCCCCCAGCTCAATCCAAGAGAAGAAAGAAGGAAGCGTTAGCTTAACAATTTGATTGTGTGGATGGACAGCAATATTTTCTGTCTTGGCTCTGAAAGAGGAAAAGATGATTTCTTTCTCCAGTGGCTGAGGTAGATTGAATCCAAATGCATAGTAAAGTTATACTTTATTTTCTGTTTTTAGATCACCACCCTGCAGCTGGAGCGTGAGAAAGCCCTTGAGCATAAGAGCAGACTCTCAAGGATGTTGGAGGATAGAGATTTGTTTGAAGCCAGGCTCAAAGCATCACGGCGAACAGTTTATGAGGTACATTAGATATGGCATTGTAATAAAGTATTCCCTTAAAGTGAGGAACTAAAACTGTGACCAAGTGATTCTTCATGAAACTAGAAACAAATTAGTATCTAAAATGGCTCAGAACTGTGGAATTGTTTATTTTCTGCTTTGACTGTTAAAAAAAAGGAAATTTCGTGCATCCATTTCTAGACATTATCACTTAAAATTTTCAACAATTTCTGAAATAGCTTATATGGAAAATAAAGGATGGGTAAGTCAATTAATTTCAATACAGCTATTTGTAAGTGATCATTGGGTGATGTTAAGACAGCCAGCTGTATCTGCACAAGTACTTCGACTTACTGTGGTGATGGCATAATACTGACTATAATACTGAGACTGAAAAATAGGTGGAAATACTTGTCTTTTTCTTAATTAAATTTTTATGTTTGAATCTGGAAATTATTTTGACAGTTCAAGTAAACAAATAAGACCACAAGGTCAAGGAAAGAGCTGTGCCTCTCTTGCTCTACATTCTGTTACTTTACATTTCCTGAGACTGTTACAGCTTTGACTATTTTATGTTGCAGTAAGAATTGGCTTTACAAAAACAAAAAAACAACCAACCAAACAAAAAACCAAACAAACAAAAGCAGAAGAGCTACTTTGTTAAAATAAATTAGTAACTGTATATGGTTCTTTGCAACAATATAGGGAATTTTAGGTAAAATATTTTAGGTACAGGTAAATTATTAGGCAATTCCTTTTCAGAAAAAGCAGATAAAGAACTAAAATTGTCCATGATGATTTGGTTGTCTCTTACACAGAATCACTTCTAAAGTGGTTGAAATGGGGGCGGAGTAGCTGTTTGTGAGCGGAGCAATGTTAATATGTTGCAGTTGGTTTGTGTTTCCATGTAGCTTTATTTAGCCATTCGTGTCCCTGCCCAGCTGTCAGACATGACAGTCCTGGTGTTCTCAGGTGTGCTGTTGGTATTGCAGGATAAGCTCAAGCAGTTCCAGGAGCGGTTGGCGGAAGAGAGGCGGAACCGCCTGGAGGAGCGCAAGAAGCAGCGCAAGGAGGAGAGACGCATCACTTACTACAGGGAGAAGGAGGAGGAAGAGCAAAGGTTAAGGGAAGAGCAACTGCTTAAAGGTGTGATTGAGAACATTATTATTTAATCCTTTTCCTCCTTTAGCCATTCCATTAGTGTAACACAGCTAATGCCTGGTGTCCCTGTTTCATGGTTTTGGAGGAAGTCTTCAGCTTGCTGCTGGATACTGTACCTTTACGTGTAACCTAACACACCTCCTGAATGCTTACCTGTCCAGCATGGAGATGAAGGCAAAACTTTGCAGCAGGAAGGGAAAATGAAGGCAAATAAATTCTTCTTGCCCACCCCTTCTACCAGACATGAATATAAAGGAGGTGATAAAGTAAAGGAGGCTAGTGAAAAACTGAGTCTTTGATTTTAGCCTTTAGCTTGGGTTCTGGGCACTTGTCTGTGCACATCTTAAAGAGAAAAGAAAGGGAACATTGGTGTTGGATCCTGAACTCCAGAATTGTAAGTGATGCACACACCTTTCTTTGTGAATTGCTTTGTCTAATAGTCCTTTTCAGGGCTTTGAAAAAAAGGTGATTGGTATCAAAGCTTCTTTTCCTATTGCTTTCAAGTTAGGATACTTTCAGCAAACAGGTTCTATGGTTAGTTAAACTCACCCTGTGAAACGCTTGGATTTTTTATTTATTTTTTCCAATAAGGAGTCAAAGGGAAGAGATTGTGTTTCGTAACTGTTCAGTGGATGCAGCAAAGTAATGGGATTTGTGTCGGTAAGCTTTGTGTTTCCCGCTCCGCAGAGCGCGAGGAGAAGGAGCGCATCGAGCGCGAGAAGCGCGAGCAGGAGCAGCGCGAGTACCAGGAGCGCGTCAAGAAACTGGAGGAGCTGGAGAAGAAGAAACGTCAGAGAGAAATGGAGATAGAGGAACGAGAGCGTCGTCGGGAGGAGGAAAGGAGAGGCCTGGATGACCCATTTTCAAGAAAGGTAAGTGATACCTGCAATTTTGTTTCCATTTTCATCGCTCCTTCTCTAAGATTATTTGGAAGGTGGTGGTAGCTTTGCAAAATTATAGGGCTTTTTTGTTTTACAGTTATGTGAGTGGCTAGTTTAATAGTTTAATTGTTGTCATTTAGTTTCAGCTCACTATCAGGATCTGGAATCTGTAGTTTAGTAATAGAGTGAAATAAAGAAACTACTAAGACCTCCAAGCTGTTTAAGAACTAAACAATTAAAGACTAAAATGAATATTGGAAAACATTTTCTTTAACCCAAAAATAAGGAAAACTAGACTGAAAGCATGTGCAGTGACTCATGACAAAGTCAGGAATTACAGTAGATACTGAGGCAAAATCCCAGACAAAACATGAAAGCATTTATATTTTAAAAGAAAGGAAACATGCAATAACATAAAACAAGATGTGCGTGCAGCTTTCTGATTGCACATATAAATTGGATTGGGAGTAATCATTGTCCCAATCCAACAGGAAACAAAACAAAAGTTACTTGCAAAGAAATGTTTAATGATTTAAAAGAATGTAACTAAGTACCATAAGCTTTCTACACTCCCACTTTTTCAGAACTTGCCGTTCAACAGAACTAGTTTAAATTTCATCCCCATAGCCTTTCTCTTTGTTAATACATACTTCATTGAGTAACACCTGAAGATAAGTTATCAGAGCTTGTATAAATTATTTTGATAGTCTGTCAAGTAAATAATCATTATGGGTATTTTTCACATAAGAGGTCTCTTAGCCATGGGCACTTGATTATGTGGAAAAGCTGGCTCAGGTTCTGAGAGAGATATCTGTACCACTTCAGAAATTCCATTGGCAGTTTTGGGATTCTTTGCTCGCTGTTGTTGGTCGGGGTCACTTCAAAAGCATTTAAGGAGACAGCCATAGAGAGTGGATATACAAGATCTTGGTTAACCTGTGTATTTCCCCATGCTGACAAATAAAAATACTTTTCAAAGAGGAGTTTAAAACTGGAATACCCTTGCTATGAAGAGGTTGTGTGATTATGGGAAACCAGGTGTTTTAGATAGTTTACTGAATTAGTTTATTGTGTGGAATTAAGGAATAAACAGCTGTATGAGAAATAGTGGTTTGTCTTTGTCCAGCAATGGAGAGAGACATTTTAACTTCATTTCAAAAAAAAACCCCAAAACATTAATTATTGCTCTGCCCTGCATCCTGTGAGAATCACTAATACTTCACCTGTTCTGTGCATTGAGGTACTGGGAACAAAATGGTCCCTGCCACAGAGAGCTTCTGGTGTATTCAGTTATGTTTCCTCATCAGATTAGAAAGCACTAAAGCACATAATTCCTTGAAATCATTCCTACTCTCATGATGCCCCAGGAAAAGTTAAATTGCTAAAACCTCTCTTGTCTATCAGCAGGTGGTAGCTATGGGTGACTGTAGTTATTGTTCATACACTTGCTCATAAACTTTTTTAGTGTATTTGCATATATCCTACCTTACTGGTGAAGTATGTGGCACAAAGAGAACCATAACATTGGTTAAACTGCACTGGATACAATAAACTTAGCAGATTAGACCATACTTTAGTTATTCAAACACTGATAGTTCAGTGTTCTCTACAGCATGACAAGTGAGTTTTTAATGACATAGTGTTCTCTGAAAGTAAATTTTGTGTTGAAAATCTTCATTTTAAAGAGTGAATGTTCCTGATTTCTTTTGACACACAGGAATCTCGCTGGGGTGATAGGGAGTCTGAAAGCTCCTGGAGAAGAGGAGGTGGAGAGCCAGAATCCGAGTGGCGTCGAGCACCAGTGGAAAGGTAATCAGGGGGTTATGAAGCACCAGTTGTGTTGGGCTCAAAGTGTATAGGCTCCCATTTTGTTGCCGCTACTAAATCTGCAGTAACTGAGGGATATCTCACCCCTTTCCATCCCTGAAAGTTACCTTGTATTAAAAAGTTGCTTTGTAAGGATCTCAGAATGAGATTTTATCTTGGAACTGCCTCCAGATAACATTCCTGTTTTGTTTAGCTTAGATAAGTGAAGGCTACCAGACACCTTCTGTGTGTGATAAACAACGTGCTTGCTTGCTTTCCTTTTTGAATTAAAAATTTCTCTCCCACTCAAACATTGGTGTCAGTTCTGTAAATACAGAAGGGGAAAGGATGACAAGCAAATGCAGGATCCCTGGATGATGAAACTCTTGAGATTTTCCATTTAGAAAGCTGACAGTACTATATTAAAATAGTAAAGTAAAACTTCAGAGTCTTAACCTGTGCAAGTCCCAGACTGTGTCACAGGGCAGAAAATACATGCCATAAATTAAAATAAGTTTGGAAGGACTGTATTGAGCAGAGGAGGACAAATTTCCGAAGGAAGAATATTCTGAAGGTACTTTGCATTTAAAAAAAGAAATCCTTGGTTCTTGTTTACATCTGTGTATATTGGGGATTCTAGATATGTTCACTAATAATGGAAACTCTTATACAGTTGTAGAGAGTAAGACTTTTAACATTTGTCCAGTTCTCTGCTCCACGTCAGGATGAGCTGTAGCTAAAAATATTTCCGATGGTGCACATCTCGTTGTCCTTAAAAGCCTGTGCTGATGGAGATAGCACTGCTGGTTCCAATTGGCAGTATGTTTTATGGCTTAATTAGCCTTCCAAGTAGATAGATTTTTATAAATGTCTAACCCTAATTTCCAGTGCACCAATTTAAATCCATTAGTGCTTACTCTGACTCCAGTGGAAGCAGATTAATTTACTCCTACTCTCTCTAGTAATTTCTTTTAATATTTTGGAAGAGTATGATGTCTCGATAAACAGTAGCATTCCATCTTTCCTTAAAAGCTGTGTTGCCATTCCTGGTAGTGATCCACTTTCTCATGGTTTGCAGAATTTTAAAATTGGATGAAACTGCTTGATGAAACCTTTAACTACTCACATATTGTGTAAGTTGTGGATACCCCATCTCTGGAAGTGTCCAAGGCCAGGTTGGATGGGACTCTGAGCAGCCTGGTCTAGTGGAAGGTGTCCTTGCCCATGGCAGGAGGTTGGAGTGAAATGATCTTTAAGGCCCTTTCCAACCCAAACCAGTCTGTGATTCTGTGAAGTGTTTAATGCTTCTGTTTATATGCCTCAATATATTTTTTTTTCACACAGAATGATACAGGTTGTCTTAGTAATTTCTCATTCACCTTCTGTAGAAAGGGTGCCAAGTAACTGCTTGAGGAGTTAAAATTAGGAATATTTTGGATTAGCATGTAGCATGTTTAGTAAAACTTTACTCCTTTTTACTAAAATGAATATACTGAGGAATAGTGAAAGGATATATTGATAACAGTGAAAATCCATGTCTCTATGTAATTTTAAGTAAAGGAATGTTTCTCAGTTATTTTCTGTTTGCTGAATTTAGGAAATAGCAAAGTAAAAGGGATGATGCTCAGACATAACTGCAGCAGAAAGGTGCATGCTTTAGTAGTCCCTAGTCTACTTTCAGTTGGATTTTAACCCTAAAGGGAAAATGTGTTGGATACAAAGACAGCACTGCAAACTTAACTGTGAGTAAAGTAATGCCAACATGACTTTCTGAGTCGAGTGGCAAAGGCAGTAACAGATGACAGAGCATCAGATTTAATTTGCAGCAGCGTGTATCTAGCTGTAAGTGCAGCTATTGGATATATGCCTTGAAAAGCCTTTCTGGATGCTGATGCAAAGAGAAAAGCTCTGAAATTTGTCTGATAGGCAATTTCTGATGGAAAAGGCACAGTCCTGGTTGTATGTGCCATATGGGTGCACAGGTCCTTACAGTCACAAAGCAAGCAGTTGTACCACACCACAGCCCCCAAAATGCTGAATTCCAGGTGATCAGTGTTCTCAGTCTTTTCCATGCATGATTCCAGGTACAAGAAGAAACAAATTACAGAGGGAAGACTCCAGCAAGGGCTGTCTGCCTCTTGGACAGGGAGCAGCTTTATTAAGATTTATGATTAGGCTGCCAGTATTTGTTCCTCCACTGTGCAGGAAAAGTAGTTTAGTTATAAGATATAAAAGAGGAAAATAAAACTAATGATGTAATAAAATTTTATACAGAAGAGAACAAAGGTTAACACAGAAGTGCTATGTAGGAATTAAACTAAAAGCCAGCTGATATCGTGGAAAATAGCATTTTATGGTGGTACCTCTTGTTCTTTATCTAGTTCACAGAAAATCCATAAAATGCCCTTAGGAACTAGACACTTACTCAATGAAACAGTGAAATGGCAACAAAATATAGACCTGACATCATTAAAAGGGGCAGGGCATACTTGGCACAGCTCATTACTTATTGCTGTCCCAGATGATCAGCAAATGCTCATGTGCTTATGGTCAAGAAACACTAAAAAGAAAACAATGGGAGTTGTCCTCTCTTTGCTGTTTGCCTGAGTTAAGGCAAGCAAAAAAAAAAAAAACAAGTTACAAACCTGTAACAGTCGTAGACACTAGAGTATGAACTTTGCCAGGACATTTCTGCTTTATTGGATAAAGCTGTCTGCATGCTTCAGCTCTTGTAGATCTGTGTGTAGGGTTTATAGAGGTTATTAAAATATGGGTTATTGTAATAGAAACTGGTTTGATTGATAAGAGGGAAAAGGGCGCAAAAGCTGAAATGAACACTGAAGCTGTCAAACCAGAAAAAAACAACAGACATAATTTCACCTGCAAGTAATAGTTTAAAAGAGTAGTGGTAACTTGAAAGTAATAGTTTAAAATAGATTTTAAAATTCTAAAACTCTGAAACAATACCTGAATGAATTAAATACATGTTCATTTGATGGAATTGATAACCATTTCTCTATATGTCTTTTGTGGCAAAATAATCAGATTTTTTGAAGGAGATGATTACCCAATTTGAGTCTAAAGGGAAATTAACAATTTCGATGTCTTGGGTTTTATCTCACAGGTCAATGGTAATTGCATTCCCTCTTATTCTTCCAAAACTAGGAAACTGCACTGCTCGCTATTCCTCAAAATTCCTGAGAGGCAGAGTTGTCACAAACTGTTGCCTCCTTGTTCTCACCTCTTGGAGTCCTACATCTGTTGTTTTTAGCAAGTCATTGCTGTTCTTTTGTTTACATTTTAGTAGCACAGTGAATTTCTAAACATGGGGGTGGTTTTTGGTTGTGTTTTGATTTTATTTTTAAAAATCCATGAGATTCAACCCCAGTGCAGCTTCTTTTCTCCTGCTAAGAAGCACCCACCAGTACATTCCCTGTTACTGTTTATTGCTAAGGAAGGTTAATTTCCTGAAGTTAAAAAAGTTAATCTGGTAACAAAACCAAGGGTTATAGTCTAAATGTGTATGTAAAGTCCTGTAGACAGTAGACGAAATGGTGTGTCCAGAGAAGTGATGAGTGCAAGGCTCTTAATTGTTGTTCAGCTGTGCCTGATCTTTTCAGCGTTACAAATCCAAACATATTTCAAAGATGAGCCAATGACTCAATAGCCCAGGGAAAGTTCTCACCAATTCTGTACTTCCCCACATGCAGGCTAGTAAGGAGAGTCCCTGCAAGCCCTGAGAGCCTGCCAGAGCCTGCTGCACCCTGCTGGCTATCAGGCAGTACCCGTGAATTCACTCTCAGTTTACTGCACTGTCCTGCCTAATGGTGGGTGCTTGTCAGTGAAAGTATTGCCAATATGCTGGGCTGGAACTGTGCCAAACCATCTGAAAACAGGGACTGGACTGTAGGGTTGGTATATGCCCAAGGAAGGGGGATACTTAATTGGTGGTTCTGAGGTTTTATAATACCAATTCTTTGAGACTCAGCTTGATTTTGACAGATCAGGCTTGGTGTTGCAGCAAATAACCAACAGGGGACTGTAGTTAGCCCCTTCAAGCTGTAGTTTTGAAGGAGATAGTAAACTGCTCAGTGTTTACTGCAGCTGTAGGGATGGTGACCTACTGCTTTCCCATACCAGTGAAGGCAACTACAAAGTGCACTGGGAAATGGCACACTGTGGATGTGTTTGCAGCCGCTCATGAAAGCGGATGCAGTCAGGAATGGCTTGGAGGGGTTTGATGCTGTTGATGTGGAGCTTTCCTGGATGTCAAGCTTCTCCTTTTTACTTGTTCTCTGTGGTTTTACAGAGATTGGCGTCGAGGAGACCCGAGAGACGATGAAAGGCCTTTCCGGCGAGGGGATGATCTGCCCCGGCGAGGGGATGATCTGCCCCGGCGTGGTCCTGCAGAAGAAAAGGAACGTCCTTCCACAGAATCAACAGAGGACAGGCCACCCAGGCGAGAAGGGGACGAGGACAGGCCTCCTAGGCGGGAAGGGGAAGAGGACAGGCCGCCCAGACGTGGATTGGATGAGGACAGGCCGCCCAGGCGTGGTTTGGATGATGACAGAGGGAGCTGGCGAGCCGCGGATGATGACAGGGGTCCCAGGCGTGGGATGGATGACGACAGGCCGCCCAGACGTGCTCTGGATGATGACAGGGGTCCCAGGCGTGGAATGGATGATGACAGGCTGCCACCCAGGCGTGCTCTGGATGACGACAGGGGTCCCAGGCGTGGGATGGATGACGACAGACCACCCAGGCGCGGCTTGGACGATGACAGAGGGAGCTGGCGAGCTGCGGATGACGACAGAGGGCTCAGGCGTGGCATGGATGACGACAGGCCACCCCGACGGGCTCTGGATGATGACAGGCCCCCCAGGCGTGGGCTGGATGATGACAGGGGCAGCTGGAGAGCTGCAGATGACGACAGGGGACCCCGGCGCGGGATGGATGACGACAGAGGCCCCAGGCGCGGGATGGATGAGGACAGGGGGCCGTGGCGTAACGCAGACGATGACAGGCTCTCCAGACGAGATGATGACAGGGGTCCGTGGCGCAGTGGTGATGATTCAAGGCCTGGTCCTTGGAGGCCATTTGGTAAACCAGGTAAAACATAGTAATCCTCCCTCCAAAGTGCGGTTAACCTAGTAGATAAGGGATGTAATGTGCTTGGTACCAGAGATAGGAGAATCAGCTCCGAAAACATGTGGATTAATTTGGCTAATGTGGACAATCCTTTATTTAGGATAATTATACCTTTTAATTTCCTTGAACTAAGCAAAAAGAAAATGCAGCAGTGTCTGTTGCTTGCCTGGAAGATACATAAAGGTCCCAGAGTAATGCTGATCACTTCCCTGTGTGCAAAAACAAAATGTACAAGTTGAGTGCTCTGATGGGAGGGAAACACTTTCACTAGATCAGCGCACCTTGGACTCTTTTCCCTACCCCTTCTATAAGTCTGAAATAAACCTCCTTCCAAGGAGGATTTTTGTACCTCATTCGATTGGGTCTGGTTTTGATAAGGCCCTTTTATGTGTGTAAAGATATTCCTGTTCGTAACGTTCCTGGTTTTGTGTTGACTCTTCTTGAAAGTCCTGCTTGGAGTGCAGTTTTGACTAGAAGACCTTCCAAGAGCCCTTAAAATCTGAATTATCCTATTCTTGTCTGAATTACCCTATTTCTAGCTTTAAGTATTGTTTCTGATGATTTTCAGAACTGTTGATGGCATTTAAAGTTAGATATGATTTTGATTTCCTGGTTCTTTTTATTTATGTGTTCACAGACACCACATCAGCTTTTATAGACACTAATTCTGTAATCCAGACCTGTAGAAAAGTTACAAATACCAAAACTTGTACTCCAGTTTTTCCTATTTAAAGCCAAAGCAGGCTGCACAATAAAGAACTCCCATTCATAAGTAACTGAGCAACACTGCAGAGTGCACTGTGTTAAGTAAATGGTAACAAAAGTCATATTTTAAAGTAGTGCTTTAGAAAGCAGTAAGTTTTTATTAAAAAAAACCCTCCTCCTTTGTGGATTTTCACAAAGAAATCCACTGTCTAAGCTATTCCCTTTGCTTATCCTTGTGATGTTTCTGACTGCAAACTGCAGGGTGCAACCAGCACTGCTGAGCTGTTGCAGGCAGTCTGACAGAGCAGGTGTAGTGTTTGTACAGTGTGTTGTCTGTGGCTCCCACTGGATGGGCACATTTTTTACAAGCATTTTGAGCTGGCTCCTGGGGGATCAAAACTGGAAGAACCAGTTTCTGTGAGGGAAGTAAAGGATTCTTTGTCCACAGAGAGATCAGAGGTCAGTCACAAATTCCTTTGTGTTTCTGTCTTACAGGGGGATGGAGAGAACGGGAGAAAGCCCGTGAGGACAGCTGGGGCCCTCCACGAGACTCCAGACCTCCAGGAGACCGTGAATGGGACAGAGACAAAGATCGGGATGAAAATGAGAAAGACCGCGAGTTCGACAGAGAGCGGGACATCGATCGAGATGATCGCTTCAGGCGTCCCAGGTGGGCCTTCCCTGCTTGGGTACTCACAGCGTTTCTGCTACAGCAAAAAATACCTGCCCTGCTGATAAAGAAATAATGTGCAATTGCCAAGTGAAAGGAACAAAGGTTGGCTTGTCTGAAATTAAGCACTTCAGGCAGCCAATGGATAGTGGCATTTTGGGGCCTTTTCAGTTTGTTGTTTTTAAGGTAACGTTACTGGTTTACAAAAGGAATCCCAAAATGCTTTACTGCTTATAATTATTATTTTTTAAATCCGTTTTCAAAATAATTCTATGTTAGAAAAACAAATACAATCTTGGAAGTATGTTAGTATGTTGAATTCTATTTCAGACCCAATGGGTCTGAAGATATCTCAGTTGTGCTTTATCATCGCTTCTTTCCATAGCAAAGGCGAAATCTTAACATTTTTATGTTTTGAATGGCTAAAGGGATGATGCTGGTTGGAGAAGAGGGCCAGCTGAGGAAACTTCTAGCTGGAGAGATTCAGGTCGTCGTGAGGAGTGGGACAGAGGTGGTCGTGACATGAGAGATCGACGCGGTGATGACAGAGAGCCACCCCTCAGGAGAGGCCCCCCGCTCAGATCCGACCGGGAAGAACGTAGGTTTATTGTAGCATCCCTAAAGTGTTACATGCACTACAGAGCCTTCCTGTTACTGGCAGTGCTAGTGTGGGGTCAAAGAGGAATAAGTTACATTTTCAGCCATTTAAACTCCTTTTGCATAAACAAAGGGATAAAAATCAGCTTTGGTGTAATTGAGAATTCTTCAGTGAATCCTGTTTGTAGTTGTATTCTTTTCCATCCTAGTAGCATTTCACATCTACAGCAGAGGATAACATTTCAAGTATGCACTTTCCACAGTAGGATTGTGTTCTGGGTGAATGAATTCCTTGATTATCAAAATAGACATCCCACAAAGTAATTTCTGTCCTTTTTCTTAAAACCATAAAAATGTGAGGGAAATAGCTCCAAGCAAGGCCTTTACGGGTTTCTCACTATTAATGGTATTAATTTTGATGACTAACCTATTTTAATTACAGACATTAACCTGTATTAATTTTGCGTATTTATTAATCCTTTGCTGTGTTCTAAAAATACAGTAACAGCAAATACATTTAGCCTGGAGAGACCACCACATCTTCCAGTTCTGGCATTCTCACATTCAGAATCTCATCTTGTTGCTGCCCAAGTGTGGGTGCTCCTGCACGTGGGATCAGGCTGGAACAGAACATGGGATCAAATACATAACTGCTGCTGGCAGAATGGCAGAGTGTTTTCAGTGTAGGGATTTTTTGTTTTTAGTGTATCAAGAGGTTTTGGTATTTGGCTCTTTAGTGTATGCCACAGCTTAGTCACATACAGCTGGGGTAGAACATTTAACATCCTTTTGGTGAAATGAATCATTCTTCATATAGTAAAGGGTGGTGAATGCTGTTACCAGTGGAGTCATGTAATTCAGTACCATTTGACTGATTTCAGTAGGCTAAAGAGTAATTTCCTGTCTTTTAATATGGTGAACACCTAAACATTTTCCACAAGCGTTTATAAGTAAGGATTTTTCTATTTTCAGGGTTCAATAATTTCTAAAGAGACAGTTCTGTGCTTTTAATTTTGCTAATAATATAAGAATGTATTTTTATGCCATAAAACCGTGTACATCAGTAGAACATTCTTACTGCAGTTACTGTGTTTTAAAGATGGCACTGGGCTGGCTCACCACAACCCGAATCTGAAAAGAGGCTTGAGTAGTTCCTGCCATTACTTCCCTATATAATTAAAATGTGTATTTGGCCATCATCACTGTATTACCTCTTGGCAAGACTGAGAATCAGTAAATCAGCCTGCCAGGGTCAGGGCTGTTTGTTTAGACTCTTGCAGGCTGCTGCTGGAGCATGACAGAGCTGTTGTGTTATCTTTGTTGTAGCGAGTTCCTGGCGCCGTGCTGATGACAGGAGAGAAGAACGTGGAGAGGAGCGTGAACCAGTCCGGAGATCAGCCCCTGCTCCTGCTGCTCCTCCAGCTTCTGCTCCCCCACCAGCATCCAAAGAGCGAGAAAGGGACGGGGAGAAGGAGAAAGGTTCCTGGAAAACAGAGAAGGAGCGTGAGCCCGTGCGCCGCACTAAAAACGAGACAGATGAGGAAGGGTGGACCACTGTACGACGTTAGTGGAAATCACAGAGTTTAACCAATGTTTTAGCTTTGATTTGATGGAATCCACAGATTATATTTGTGCTTATAAACATTCTCAATTGGAATTCTTTAACCAATGTTTTGAGGTAACATGAAAGCATGAATTACTTACTCGTATAGATTGATCATGCACAAAACTCACAGCAGAAGGTTGGAAATTGAATGCCAGTTTTTGAAATGTCAAATGATGCTTATTTCATGGGTCATTTGTTGCTAAAATAAAAAGAAAAGCAAGCCCAACAGCTGTCTTCAGTACAGCTTCTATATTGCACCAAAACAGGCTGCCCTTTTTCGTCCTTCTTAGTTTGGAATGGGGTATTGTTGTCACAGACACACATTTGAAAACACCTCTGTTTACACAGTGGAATTATTGAAAAAGCAGAACTAAATTAATTTGCATAATTAGCCAGAAGTAAAAAAGAAAAGCCCTCTTTTACATAGGTATTTTTGAGGGCAGGCAGTTTCTGAGACCTATTTTATCACTATCTAAATTCAGTAAGTTGTTTAAATTTGAATTAAATACAATAAACATTATGAGCATTAGCTACACTGGGATATTTTCTGTAGATTTACTTGAATCCATCACGCCTCTGAGGCCATTTTGCAGTCATTGTTCCAGTAATGTATACATTGCTGCAGTGTACAAACTTGCAGCTCTTACAATTTCAGTGTTTTGGTAAGCATATGGCTATGTACTTTCTGTTGCCAATATCACAATTGCTTTTTCCATTACTGGATAATTCATGCCTTTCAAGAATTTATAAATATTGTCATATTTAAAATGTGTGGTTTTGGAGAAATGGTTCAATTTCCCCCCAATTCTTTGTCTTCGGAGTCAATTCTTTCCCTTTCCAAAAAAGTGATTTGTAGTAATGGCTGTGTTGACTTCAAACCTGAGGTGCAGTAACAACGATTAAGGATCTGGTCACGCTGAAGCCAACACAGAACTTGCTGCTGTGTGTTTCTTCAATGATAAATAAACAACTTAAGGAATTAACTGCTGTGGTGTCTTGGCTTTTTAGTAACTTCCTGCAGCGTGTGTTCATGCAGAAGAGTTGCTGAACAACCCTTTTCTGTTCTCATACCTGTTCTATACCAGCTGAAGGAGAAGGTGAGAACACTTGGGGTAGTTTCTCCCTGAGAAACCTGGTGTGTGAACAGAAGTTGTAATACTCGCCTTGTCCTTTTCCTGCCCTCCTCTGAGTTATCCAGGACCAGTAGCTTTCTTGGGAAAAACTTGCTCTCAGAGACAGGTGAGGGCTTGATTTTTGTGTCTTTGGAGCCTGTCCCATCATTGCTTGTTGAGTCACAGAACTCCTGCAGAGGAGTAGTGTTTTCTAAGCATAAAAACAAACCCCATGTTTTTGTTCTTTATACTGTCCCATAAAGGGTGGAACTAGAGAACAGCAGTTATCTAGTAACAGTGCTTACTGAATCTGGAGTAGTGGCTGCTGCTGTTGGTTCAGCCAGCTGTTGCTGTCCTTGTATTCCTTGTCACAGGATCAATCCTGTTAAAAGGGACTTGGGAGCTCACTTCACTGCTGGCTGTGACATTGTTCTGTTACTTAGAACCATGTTCCTCCAGTGTGGTCTTTAAGACCTCCAGGGATGTGGAGAGCACAGCTGTTCTGGGCAGCCTTTTCCAGTGCTTGCCTGGCACCAAACTGAAAAATCAGAATCAGAATAGTTTGGGTTGAAGGGGACTTTTAAAGGTCATCTAGGCCAACCCCTCTGTACTGAGCAGAGACATCTCCAACTAGATCACATTTCTCAGAGCTTGAATGTTTGTTTCTAGGGATGGAGCATCCAGCCTTTCTCTGGGCAACCCGTACCAGTATTTTCCACCCTCACTGTAAAAAAGCTTCCTTCTATCTAATCTAAATTGACCATCCTTCAGTTTAGACCCATTGCCCCTTGTCCTATTGTAACACATCCTGACAAAAAGTCTGTCCCCCTCCTTCTTATAGGTTCCCTTTAAGAACTGAAAGGCTACAATAAGGTCTCCTTGAAGCCCTCTGTTCTTCAGGCTGAACAACCCCAACTCTCAGCCTTTCCTCACAGGGGATGTGCTCCTGCCCCCTGTTCATTTTTGTGGCCCTCAGAAAGCTTAAGCCTCCCTTTTTGGCTTCTACCATGTCTCTCCTTGCCTATGCACTGCTGTGGAAAGTCTGAATTTCCCAGGTACTAGTAGGAAGTGGCACTAAAACCTTTTTTTTTAGGCTGATCAAGCCCTGATGTCTCAGCCTTTCCTCCCTTATCCAGCCCTGACTATCCCATCAGCTCTGCTGAACTCACTCAACTCTGGCAGTGTCCGCCTTGTATGAGGGGAGTGGAACCCCAAACAAGCACACAATGCTCAGGATGGGTCTGCTGAGTGCTGAGAGGGATATCCTTCCCTTTACAGGCTGTGGTCCAGCTCAAAGCCTGTGGCTGCCTCCAGCACCCAGACAGGGATGGCCCCAGGGCAGCCCCCCTGAGATGCCCCTCTCCTGCTGCAGCCCAGCCCACGATGCTGGGCCTGAACATCCAGCCAGTTTTCCTGCCCACTTTGCTGTGTGGGCTGCAACATCCTAACCTGGGTGCAAGGATATCGTGCGAGACAGCACTGAGAGCCTTGCTAGCTCTGAGATGAACATCATCCGCTGCTCCTTCCCTCAGCCACAAAGATATTTTGCTGTAGAGGCCGGTTAGTCAGGCATGGTTTACCCTCCCCAAATCCATGCTGGCAGTTCCCAGTCAACTTCTCCTCTGAAAGGATTTCCTCTGTGATTTTTCCAGGGACTGAAGTAATACCATCTGGCCTGTGATTTCTCAGGTCATCCTTTCAGCCTTTTTCAAAGATGGGCACAACATTCACCTCTCTCCAGCCATTGTAATATGCAAAAAGTGATTGTTATACCTTCAGTTACAATCTTACACAGGGGTGAGAATGTCAGCGATCACCACACCAGCTAAAGCTCTGTTCCCCATCTGTGTTACTGACTTCCATTATTTGAGGCTGTGATTATGTTGCCAACACATGTAAAATTCTCAGGACTGGGCAGCTTGAGAAAAGATCTGGGAGATGTGAGCTTTGCAGATGTGCCAGTGTGTTTATTTTACTGCTTGATCATTTCAGATACAATACTAATTATAGTGATCAAAACCCACTGCTGACCAACTCCAACAGCTCAAACCCCCCACCTACTGCCATCATTAGGTATGAACACAAAGTCTGGTTACCTGAAAATGTTGATGAAGGCAAAGGAGTTCTCTGTCAAGCTTCACTTTGTTTGACTTGAGTCACATTCAGTTAAACATCTAAAATTTCCAGTGAACCTTAGAAGAATACAAACTGTCACATGTTGTATTTAGAAGGCAGAGCTTAAGGTTGCTGCTGTTTAAATGGATTCAAGTGTTGCTCGATTAAAACAAATCTCCAGGTGCAGAGCAAGGCCGGTGTCAGGTTTCTGTCGTGGTCCCTGAGCAGCCCAGAGACTGACGCAGCCCTTGGGCAGGGCTGAGAACCATCAGAGTGCTCAGCACAGGCATTAAGTTTTCTCTAGAGTGCCTTTGTTATAAAAACTAATAGAACTGTTTTACAAAACCAGTATTTATGAGAGCTGGCAGGGCAGGGCAATGGGTGCAGGGGTATTACTCCTGACTGAGCACAGGCACTCCCACTGCAGCCTTGGTCACTGCCTTGGTGGCCTCAGTGTGGCCATGGGCAGGACCAGGAGGATGTCAGGGTGGCCTGGTGGGAGGCCAGGAGACATCTCAAACAGCAAGAGTACTGGAAGGCTTGTCTTGCTGTAAATGAAACATAATCTTTGTAGTTTTAATGTCCTTGGGCTGCAGTCATTGACAAGAACTGCTACATGTAAGCAAGTTTTCCTTCTGTAACTCAAAGCTACTGCTGAACTGTGGAAGCCTATGAAGGGAAGGTGCTAGGTCAGTGAAATGCAAGATGCAAAATTTACCTGTGATTCAGGCACTAGTACCCATCCTGTGTGGTTTACTGCAGCATTGCAAGAAGTAGGTACACAAAAATACCCAATTCTTCCTATTTTGCCATGGCAGGACTAGCTGGAACTTAAAACGCTCTACACTTTCTCCCCTCCTCTTAAACAGAATTATTAATGCATTGAATTATAGTAAGATGGAGATTCTACAAGTTATTTCACTGCTTTTTTGCTAGTCAAAGCAATTTAAGTTCTGTTAGCCCTTTCACTCTTGGGCAGGAGGACAATCTACTGGTTTTGCTAAATCTCTTTCTGTACTTTAGTGTATCACTCTTGTTTTACCCAGACAACTGGCATATTAAAATTAATCATTTTCCTCCACATGCAACTGTTAGCAAACTACCTCCAGTATATATTAACCTATATATATCTGGTGGGTCAAATCAGCACTAGAGGAGGGAAAGGCATTTTATAGCCATTGTGTTTTACTCCTGTGGCAGTTCCCTGAGGCACTGGTCAGCAGACTGAGAGAAACCTGATCAAATAGGATTTCCACTGAACACGGGAACACTTACCTGACTTCAGCTGGATCAAGTTATCTATACATCTGAAAGTAGTTTTTAATTAGAAGTAGCTTGCTTTTTGCCAAGACTAGTATCAGCTGAGGATGATTATCCAATACTGTGTTCACTCCTCTTGCCAGAATATCACTGTGGAAAAGATTCCATCACTTAGATGCATAGGAGTATTTCCCTGTCATAAAGCAATTCTCTGAAAATACAGTATTTGGTTTAAACACATGGCCATAATATTTTGATTTGCAGATGCCTGTAGAGAAGTGAAAATAGAATCTCGTTTTTCACAGACCTCTTCTGTAGAGCATAATACAGCTCTAACCTGGGCTGCTTTCAGATTAAGCTTTTGGCTGCTCCTAGGATTTAAATTACTAATGTAAATAGTTCCCAGTATTTAAGGAATCAAGGTAGCATTATAAACGACATCTATTGTAGTAGGCTTTTCAGAGTGACCAAGAACAAGCATGTTTCTGCTCACTCAGTGCCACAAGGAGTGTGCTGGTGCATCAGAAATCACAGGAGCTTACTTAAAAAAAACATACCCCCTAGAGATTTAATCTTTGTTAGACTCTCACTTTAAAACTTCAAAGGGAAAATTGTCCCCTTGAATGATAATGTAAAGTAACTGAAGAGCCTTGCTCTCAGGCTGCCTTTTGCCAGTGCTGAATCTTGTCATCTCCTCTGTGGAATAGTCTGTTGTTTTATTTCTCCTCATCCCCAACTGCTCTTTTGAAGCGGTTACTTTCCCACTTTACCTGTTTAGACTCTGAGCAGGTGCCTAATGCCATGTAGCAGTGATGACGGGCAGCTCCTGGCCTTTCCACAGCCAGGCTGTGCACAAGTAGGATGAGAGCAGAACCAGGAGCAACAGGCAGAGTACAGGCCATCCATACAACATTTTCCTCTTACACAGGCACTGCACCAGGCCAGTGCCATCCAAGGCACGGGATCTGCCGGTATCCTGATGGATTTCCAGGTGTTGCAATGGGGCTTGGACTGCACAGCAGCTTAATGTAAACCCAGAGGGGTGGGGCAGGGACAGGGTGAACACTTGGAGGAGCACCTCTGATCAGCCCAGCCAGTTAACCCTCAGAAAACACCCGAGACAGATTTTCTTAGATCTTTCTTGCTTTTGTGTCCAGTAACAGTCAACTGCATTAAAATGTATATACGGATCTTCAAACTTCCCACAAGGTAACAAAAATACAGAAGAAAGCTCTTCCCATAGCATCACAGTTGAGCTTGATTCTAATGTGTGGCAGACACAGATTAAACCTATGTGGACCAGGAATCACAAAACCAAACACATCTAACTTCTAACAGCTTAGAAGAGCCAGTGGTGCACAACCCATAGAGCAAGAGACAGTAAGTAATGGTATTTAGCACAAGGAGAGAGGCTGCCACAGGGTAACTGCAGCCACTGAGTGTTATTTAATGCAAGCCCCACTGCATTTGGTAATTAGACCTGAAACCATCTTTGGAGTCATCTGATGGAGATTGAAGGCAACACTTCCACACAAAATCAGTTTCCTCCTAATTGCTGTGGCTGTGAGCGAACAGCAGTGACAAATAATGAACCCTGGGCCCTCATCCCCAGCCCATCCCACACATTTTGACTCCATTCTTGACCCTGTCCTGCTCTCCCTCTCTTCTTGCGATCCCATCTCACACCCTATTGAGTAGGTTTTCAAAAGGAAACTGCAGAAGTGTGGATCACCCCTCACTTTCCTAGTTCTTTTTTCTGTCAGGACCCATCTCCTTTCTCAACATCCTGGTGATGCCCCAGCAGTTCCTCCACAAGGCTCTCCTCACCTCCCTGCTTTCATTAGGGCAACCTCCCTGGACCGAGCACCCCTCCAACATCCCGGGTGTCACTAAAGCCATCTGCAGTGTAACACTCTGCTCAGGAAACTCCAGCACCTGCTTTTTGGCTATGGAGGAATCCTAAACAAACTACAAACCTGCTGCTGCTCCTTGTCTTTCCTCTGGGTCACAAAATAAAGCAATTTCTGGTCTTTTGAGGATTAAAAACAACATAGCCCTGGCTGATATTCAGTACCAAGGATCTGCCACCATCCAGGGTGGTCCAGGTCTTCAGTATAATTCTCATGCTTTGTACAGTCTGTGTAGGGTTAAGGATATTTGTTAACCACATGGGTAGATCCCTTCTACTTGCAATTAATTAAAGCCACATTCTCTCAACTCTTGAAAATACACAACCTCCCTTCCTTCCTCACTCCTACGGTTACAGCACCCTGCTTTGTCCAGGTCTCTTCCCTCCAGGCTTCCCATCACCTCCCCATTCTCCACCACAAACACAGCTGCATCAAAGCTTGTTCTATGCCGTTGTTACTGCCTTTCTGTCAGCAGAAAGGACTCGGTTTGCACACAGAGTCATCACGTTTTCAAACATGCACTTCAGTGTTTTCTCCTCTCAGACCTCCCCCAAAGCCGAGTATCAGACGTGGGGACCTGCGAGACCAGCGCCATCCACGCTCACAAAGGGAACGGTTCGCGAGTGACCGCAGGATGCTGCGATTTCGGGAAGCAGGTGTTAATTACCGAGGCCAGGTTTGATCGCGAGCTGCTTACCGGCTTTCGGACCGGCAAAGGGAACCGACGGGATGTTTGCTTTCAGACCCGAAAGGCAGAGTGTTGTACCCTAAACGGAACGGCTCTCCCGCCCCCGGCCCCCGCGGTGCAGCCCCGCAGGATCCCGGTTTGGGATGCGCTCCGGGCGGGGCGGGCGGCAGGAGGCGCACCCGCCTCACCCCTCCAAACCCCTTTCCCCCGCAAGTCAGATCTCGCCGTCTGCGTAAAAACCACATATAGATATATATTTTTGTTTGTTTGTTTCTTACAATAAACAACCAGAGCGCCCGCCGCTCCGCCGCGCAGCCCCCGCGGGGCTCTGCGCGGGCCAGCGCGCACCGGCGGGGCAGTGTCACCGCGGGGGTCGGGCCCGGGGGATCCCGGGGGGTCCCGGGGCTCAGCGGCCCTTCCTGCCCAGCGCCGTCCGGGCGTGCCGGAGCTGCCGGGCCGCCGGCACTTTGGAGAGGGGGCAGTACTTGATGGTGTGGGCATTGTCGCCGCTGGCGCCGCAGAGCGGGCAGGTGTATCGCCGCAGCACCGGGCAGAGGACGCGGCCGTCGGGTCCCTTGAGGATGTGGGTGGTGTAGAGGGCCACCGCCTCCTTGTTGTTCCGGCAGAAGACGCAGACCTGCAGCTCGGGCTTGAGCAGGCGGGAGGCGGCCCGGGGGGGCGCCGGCAGCCGCCCCGCCACCACCACGCCGCCCCACGCGTGGGCAGAGCCCTCCCGGCCCGGGTGCTCCCCCGAGCAGCCCAGCACCACCGCCGCGGGGCCGCCGCGCCCGGGGAAGGGGCTGAACTCGGCGAAGCGCTCCTC
>VXBX01004078.1:35386-56603 GCA_013400415.1 Scytalopus superciliaris
AGGCCTGGCTGGGTCAGGCCTGGCTGGGCCACAGGCTTTGGCTCTGCCCACATTTGGCAAGTTGTGGCCCTGAGGGGGTGGGGCAGGGCCAGGGACCAGCCACGCACCCCAACAGGAACACCCAGGGCTCGTGGGGGTGAATTCCTCCCAGGAAACCACCTCTGGGAGGACACAGATCCACTTCCAGGCAGAGATGGTGAGAGGCAGGTGTAGAAACTGAACTGCAGCAGTTTAAGCTGTGTCAGTGGCTGAAGTGAAGGGAGTTACTTGTTTAAAGACAACAAAGGGCTGCTAGGTTAAGTTGTGTTAGTTCCAGTGAGTGCTGTGAGAGCCCTGGGGGGTTTGCCCAGCTCTGTCTTTGCTCCTTTCCCCTCCTGGCCCCCTCAGAGGGGGTTCCAGCCCAAACCCTGCCCAGCACAGCCTGGGGTGGGCACAGCTCGTGCCCCCCCATCACCCTGTGATGGTCCCACTGAACAGCAGCAGAGCCAAAGGCCCAGGAGAGGGGCTGGGCTGGTGCAGGGACTGGGGGGCTGCTCCCCCTGCCAGGCAAACACAGCCCAGCAAAAATGCCCTCAGCTGTGCCCAGAGGAGAGGGGCTCTGAGGCCTCTGTGAGCCCTGAGGGGCAGCACCACCCGTGCCACAGCTCTGGCCCAGTGCCCACCTGAGCCCCCAGGGCCCCCCAGGCTGCTCGTGCAGAGCCAGTGGCTCACAAGGAAACAAGTCTGTGGCCTCATCTCCACCAGCACGTGGCTCAGACACAGGGGGCAGAGGGGGCAGGGCCCTGGGAGCCACCCCGGGGCTCAGCAACATTCCAAGGAGATCTTCACTGGGGCAGGAAGGGAGATTTCAGTCTGATTTTTCTAACAGGCTGTTCCCACTGCAGGGCCCTGCCAAAGCACTTCACAAGGTTCCTATTTGCATCAAGGCTGAGGTTAAAGGATGCAGGGCTGGGGGAGGGGGGGCAGCAGCAGGATGTGCTGTGGGACTGGTTGGCTCCTGCACTCCAAGCCCTGCCCGTGTGGCAGGCCAGGGCCCAGTGCCCCCAGTGCAGAGAGAGCCTCCTGCTCTCAGCCCCTCAGCCTGCAGGGTCACTCCCAGCTGCCCCACACGTGCCCAGCCTGCCAAGTGCTCAGTGCACAGGAAGGGGCCATGCCCAGAGGAGACATCCCAGCCACACCTTCATCCCAGCCAGTCCAGGTCATCGTCGTCATCATCACCAAACAGGGGGGCTGGGGGGGGACGCCCCTTCAGGCTCTGCCAGGCAAACCAGGGAGGGGGAAACTGGTCAGGCTCTGCAGCTCCCTGGTCGTTCATAATTGCTACACAAATTGCTCTGAGCTCTCCCTCAGCTTTGAGGAGTTGGGAAGGAGAAGCCTCGTTACCACGTTTTTTAATGACTTATTAGCGAGATGAGGTTTAAATTAGGACAAGATTCTTTGTGGGAAAGGGATGCTGAGTGGTGGCACAGGCTGCTCAGGGCAGGGGTGCAGGCACCATCCCTGCAGTGCCCACAGAGTGTGGGGATGTGGCACTGGAGGACAAGGTTTAATGGTGAGTGGTGCTACCCTGCCAAAGGTCTTTTCCAGCCCTGAGCATTCTGTGATTCCAGGAGCTGCTCACAGGGAGCAGAGAGGGGCCAGACACCAAAACCCTCCCATGAGCCTGGCAAATCCCACTGCCTTCATGCCAGCAGGAGCCTGGCATCACCCTCCCAGCCAGGGTAACCCCTCCCAGCTCCATCAGCAGCCCAGCTCTCCTGAGTTACACAGGGAATGGGTGGGAAGCTCCATGCTCAGCCAGCCACTCCCTCACTGCAACGGGGAGGATCTCACAGACAAACTGCCCCAGGTCAGTGCCTGCCCCAGGGCTGGAAGGACACAAACACATACCACTTCCTCCTCATCCTCCTCTTCAGAGGGAACTTGAGGCTTCAGTGGTTTAGGAGATGCTGTTTCAAAGAAGTTGTCATCCTCAAAGAGGCTACAGGGAGACAAAGAAGGAACAGCTCACTCCCAGAGGATGGGATGTGGTTTTCCAGGCTGTGTTACAAAGCTTTGCCACACAGGCAAACTTTGAAGGCACAAACTGTTCCCCAGTGCAGGGTGACACTGGGCCCTGGCAGCCACCAGTATCAGGCCATGCAGGAGCTGCCCCTGTGCTCCCCTGGGATTCTGCACTGGCCCCACCAGACATGGGGCTGCTCTGGGGCTGTTCCCAGTGGAGCACATCCTGCTGGGCAGCCTGGTCTGTGCCACCCAGTGCCAGCACCACGGGGGTGCTGCAGGGCCCCCAGCCTTGTGCTGTGGAATGCCAGCATCACACCTTACCTGGGATCCTTCTGCCTGGGGCTGGAGCCCAGGCCCTGCTGTGCTGGGGTGTCTCTGGTGCCAGCTGAGCCCAGCTCTGCTGGGCTGGACACTGAGGCAGGCTGGTCCTTCTCAGAGGCAGCTCCATCCCAGGGGTCTGAGCCACTCCCTTCCTCCCCATTTAGGGGAGGAGGCTCCAAACCTCCCACAGCCTCCTCTGCCTTCTGCTCTGCAGCTGGACTTGCTGGAAGTGCTGCCACATCCCCTTCTCCTGGCCTGGCTTCTGGAACAGCAGGGTCTGCAACTTCTGCCTGCAAAGACACTCTGGAGGGGCTGTGTTCTGGCCCAGCTTCCCCCATGGGACTGCCAAGCTGCCCCTGCTCCACCTCAGCAACAGAATGTCCTGCAAGCACAGGCCCCTTCCCAGGATGCAGGTGGGATGGGGCTGTGGGAGGGAGATGCTCCCCTTGGACCTTCTCCCCCTCTGCCACCCCATTGCTCCACGTCTCCTGCTCCTCCCCAGGAGTTCCAGGCCTGGCAGAGTGAGGGGCAGCCTTGCCTTCCTGCTCAGACACCCCAGAGCCTGTGGGTGTTTCCCCAGGATCAGCTGGGAATGCAGCACTCCCTGCTGGGCTGTCCTGTGTGGGCGCTCCAGGGTCAGGCTTTGCTCCAGGGGGTCCCTCCTGGGTCTCTGCTCCTCTTCCAGACTCCTCCTTTTCACTGCCATGGTCTGGCCTCTCCTGCTGCCTGCTGAGCAGCTGCAGGGTCACAGTCTGAAAAGTGGAGCAGGGAGAGTGTGGGTGGCACCAACAAACAGCCCATCAGGTTCCTGTATCACCTCTCCTGCTAACGGGCTGTTTTGCCACCCCCAACAAACTGTGCCTGTCAGATCCTTCAGCCTCACAGCACAGCTGGGGGTTCTCAGCCCACAGGAATTGTTGTCTCACCCCAGTCACCTCGTGTCTCTCATGACTGTGGTACCTTGATGGTGTTCATGACAACCCCCAGCACTGTCCGGCCACTGTAGGTCTCGTCCAGCTCAAATTCACCCCGCAGGGACTGAAACACACTGTTCATTATCCTCTTCACCTGCAAAGAGCAAGGCAGGAAACAGAAGGTGAGATTCATTGCCATGGGGAGCACTGGGCTCAACACCAGCCCCTTCTCCAGCTGAAGGAACAACAAACCCAAACACACACACACACAGGTGTGGTTTTTCAAAGAATCCCCTTTTCAAGGCAGAAATGCCCAAAATGAGGCTGAACACACGAGGTGACCTGAATTCAGAGCCACTCCATGAACACCAAAGCCACCCCTCCAAAGCTGAGGCAGGTGGCACAAACCCTGGCACTTCTGCTTTGTGCCACTTTTAAATCTAAACCTCAAATCTGAAGCCTTAACCAAAGAAATCAAGCCACAAAGTGGGCAGCAGGAAGATGGAGAGAGACCATTTCCAAGAGCATGGAGGGACAGGACACAGGGAATGGCTTCCCACTGCCAGAGGGCAGGGAGAGATGGGATATTGGGAAGGGATTGTCCCCTGTGAGGGTGGGCAGGCCCTGGCACAGGGTGCCCAGAGAAGCTGTGGCTGCCCCAGCCCTGGGAGTGTCCCAGGCCAGGCTGGACGGGGCTTGGAGCAGCCTGGGCTGGTGGGAGGTGTCCCTGCCCATGGTAGGGGGTGGGATGGGATGAGTGTGAGGTCCCTCCCAACCCAAACCAGTCTGTGCCTGTGACTCTGTGACAAGATCCCCTCCCTTCTTCCCACTATAAGCACAGTGCTCTGTGGAGAAAAGAATGTTTTTCCTTCTTGTGCCAGCCCAAAGAGGAAATAATTCAAGGTGAACTGATGTGCTTGGTAAGGAGAATTAGTGGAGAGTGAAGCTCACCTCTCCTGTGAATTCTGCAGGTGAGGGGCCCTCCTGAGCCTTCTCCAGGGCTTGGATCTGTCCTTCATAGTGAGCCTTCAGCAGCACAGCATCTGCCTGCAGGGCTGACACCTGCCCAGGGGAAACCACAGTCAGGGCAGCCCCTCAGCCACCTCCCCCACCAGCCTGCCAGGGATGGGTGGTCTGGGAGGGGTTTACTGAGGCACAGGTTTAAGCAGGGCTTTGATGGAGTTGAGCCCAGCTCCTGCCCACACCTCCCTGATCCAGCCAGGATCCACCCCTCAGGCTGGACAGCAGGTCTGGCTCAGCTTTCAGACCTCTTGGCATCAAAACAAGGCCACTCAAGGCAGCCAGACCCTTGTGGAGCCACAGCTGTGCCATCAGCTCCTCAAGTACCACCAGGAATGGGTGCAGCATTCCTGAAATTCCAGTGGGACAAGGGCTGGGTCTCATCACTGGAGCTGTTCTGGTTTGCTGGAGGCCAAGTGACATTATCCCTTCCCTCTCCCGTGCTGGAACCCACACCCTTGTCCTTCTGGACACATCAGGCCAGTGACCCCTGCCCTCCAGTTCCCAGCCAGCTGTGCCATTCCCTTTACCTTCTCCTGGAGAGGCTCCAGCTCCTCCAGACGTTGCTGAGCCTCAGCCAGTTTTTGCTCCTCTGCCTTTTTTGAGTGTTTCAGGGCTGTGAGCTGAAACACAAGAACCAGAGCCCAGCATTTACAGCCCCTTGCAGTGCCACCCTCCTCACAGCAGCTTCTGCTCAGAAACAGCCCCTGAGGACTGTGCAGATGAGCAGGAGAGATTGTGGCTGCTGCTTTAGCTCAGGGCTGTGAGCCCTCTGGCTCTCCCTCCTTCACACCACCAACCCAACAGCACTGCCCACACAGACCCCCCCACGGCCCAGAACAGGCTCCAGAACCATCCAGAAATCAGAAAGGCAAGCCACAATTAGGTGGGAGAAGAGTGTTGTTTTAGAGCAGCGTTCCATTTCAGCAGGCCTTTTACCTTCTCTTCCAGCTGGGAGAGCTGCTGCTGCAGGGAGTCCCTCTGCTCACACACCTCCTGCTGCTGCCGGGCGTGCTGCTCCTTGGCTGAGGCCAGGGCACGCTCACACCTGGCCTCCCACTGGGACTCCAGCTCTGCCTGGATGAGTGACAGCTGCCCAGCAAGCAGGAGAGGTGGTTAGGAACAGACACACACACACACACACACACACACACACACAGAGTGTTTGCACAGCTCAGGGCTCCACATCACACCCAGAGTGCAGCCCTGCCTCTCTGATCCCCTCTCTCTGATCCAGCCACAGCCCCTCAGGCTGGACAGCAGGTCTGGCTCAGCTTTCAGACCTCCTGGCTTATTTCTGAGCAGCCTTTCCCCCCTCAGCAGTGCTGGATCCTCTCTACCACAACCTCAACTTGGTGCCTCTCCCTTCCTCAGCCTGGCACCGAATCCCAAGACCAAGCAGGGAACTCTTTCAACTCCTCCATTTTCACAACTCTTTCCCACCTGCAGGTCCCCCCCAGCCCTTGCAGCCTTGGGGCAGGAGCTGCCCTGGCCCCTCACCTGCTCTGCTGCTGCCTGGTCAGTTGAAGTCCTGGCCTTTTTGAGCAGCTGCCGAAGCTTGTCCAGCTCCTGCTGGTACGACCTGCGAATCTCCTCCATCTCCTCCTCTGCCTGAGCCCGCTCTGACAGGGATTTCTTCTTCCTCTCTGCAAGGCTCTGCAACACAGCAGGGCACACAATAGGCCAGGCTGCCCCAAAGCAGCTTCTCTCCCTCCAGCAGGAAGGACTTGTCAGAGCAGGGAACTGTCAGGGTAAATCCAGCTGGGATTATTTTACAGGTAGGGAAGGTTGAGACATTAAACAGGCAAATAAAAATCACACCAGCAGGGGAATCTTTGCTTGCAGATGAGCCAAAATTTACTTCCAACTGCATATTTCAAAGCAAGAACGCCTGGTTAAGTGTCATCAAACAACTGCACCCTCCCTGCCTGGTGCTGGCACTGCACATACCCTTTCCAGAGTCTCCTTTTCCACCCTCAGGTCTGTCAGCTCTTCCTCCAAGGCCGTGATCTTCACGTCCAGCTGCCTGCGGCTCTGCTTCTCAGCTTTGAACCTGCTCTGGGAGTCCTCAGAGGCCTCCTGGAGCTCTGCAAAAACACCCTGCCCCTGTGGGTTCTGGTGCTGCACAGCCCTGGGGGCCGAGGGCAGGAACAGTGGCTCTTGCACAGTGACCAGAATTTATCAGGATCAGGAATTGTTAAGGTTGGAAAAGGCCTTTTAAGAGCAGGAAGTGCAACTGCCAGCCCAGAATCAGTGCCGTGCTCACCACTAAACCATCTCCCCCAGTGCCACATGCATGTGATTTTTGGAAGTTTCAAGAGATGGGGACTCCCCCAGTGCCCTGAGCAGCCCATTCCAGTGCTTAACAACCCTTTCTGTGCAGAGATGTTCCCAATATCCAATCTAAACCTTCCCTGGCACAACTTCAGGCTACATCCTCTTGTCCTGTCCCTGTTCCCTGGGAGCAGAGCCCAACTCCCCCCTCCTGTCAGGGACTTGCAGAGCCAGAAGGTCCCCCCTGAGCCTCCCTTTCTCCAGGCTGAGCCCCCCCAGCTCCCTCAGCCCCTCCTGCTGCTCCAGCCCCTTCCCTGGCCACCCTCCAGCCCCTCAGTGCCTCTCTTGTTGTGGGGGGCCCAGAACTGAACCCAGCACAGGGGATAAACACCTCAGCTTTTAGCTTCCCTTTCCACCCACTCATCTCTGGTTCCTCTACAGCATCCTGGACAGAAACACCCAGAGATTACCCTACAAAAGGCATCCCTGTGACAGGCTGATTTGGCCCCTCTCCTTTGACTGCACACCCCCTTGAGACCCTGCAGTGCCCCCACACCCTGCCCCTGACCCCGGGGGAAAGCAGGGACAGACAGCCCAAAAACAGGAGCTGTGAGAGGGGGGAAAAAGAGGTGCCAGGGAGCACCAGGGCAAGCCCTACCTGCCACCTGTGCCTGCAGCTTGCTGAGCTGTGCCTCGTGCCTCTCAGCCTCCTGCAGGGCCGTGCTGAGCTGTGTCCTCAGGGCCATCTCCTGCTTCTGGTGGGCAGTGAGCTCCAGCTGCAGCTGGGACACCTGGGCTGTGGCTGCTGCCAGCTCCTCTGCAACCCTGGCCTGCAGTGCAGAGGGGGAGGGAAGGCTGTGAGGGGCTCCTTTTCTCCCTGCTAAGGTGCTGGAGCCTCCCTGAGGGAACACACAGCCCCACTGAGGAGGCAGAGGTCACTGCCCTGCCACGTGGCTGGGGGATTTTTGGCTGTGACCTGCCCAGAGTGACCAGAAAGTTGCACGAGGCCACCAACAACCTCATCCCCCCACATTAGTTCAACCCAGTGAGTTTTCCTGGAAAGCTCCAGTGGTTTCAAGCCCAGCAGCAGTGACTGGTGGCTCTGCTCTGACAGCACCTATTCAGCTAAAAGCCTGGGCTCCAATATCTGATTCCCTTCCACACAAGTCACTGAAGAGCCACACAAAACACAGGCTTGCCCCAGCCAAAAGAGCACCTTTGCCCCCCAGAGCACACCCTGAGCTGCTCACAGGGGCAAGGCCAGCATTTCAGAGCAGAGTTCTCACAGCCCTTTGGTGACCTGCTTAGATTCTGAGAGCCAGTGACTCACACAGAGCCAGGCACTGGCACAGCTTGTCAGACAACTTGTGCACAACGTCAGGAGAGGCTCAAGGCTCAAGACAGAGACACAAAGTCACCTTCCCAATCTTGCTGCACCACACACAGAATTCAGAGGATGCTCTGCAAAGACACAACTGGCACAGGGGGCACCCAAACAGCTTCCACATCTCTGCCTGCTCTGAGATTCCCAACAGCCTTTCATGTTCTTGGTCCTGCTCAGTTCAGGACAACTGGATTTCCTCTGTGCTTTATCCCCCTGAGAGAATTCCCTCCAGGCTCAGACCAGCACCTTCTGGCAGAGAAGAGCTGGGAGCAAAACTGTCCCAGCTGTGGTGAGGATGGTTTTGGCCTGACCTCCAGGGCTGGGACACCACCCCATTCATTTTAAGGGGAGGCAGCACTTCAGAGACTGGCTAAAGCCAGACCTGCTGTCCCCTCATGTCTCCATAAATGTCTCCCTGCCATGCTAAACCCAAAGGCATGTCACAGCCACAGCACATCCAAAGGGTATTTTAAACACTTGTCTTTATCTTTAGTGGCAAATAAAGCAAACCAGCAATAGGAAACCCTATGGCAGGAGGTGTTACTAGAGAGCAGTTTTTCTGCAGTGAATCTTTGCTGGCCACACCAGCTCAGCCCCAGCTCTCAAGGCTCCTGTGACTGTCCCTGCTCCGACAATGACACGGGCACATCCCGCTCCTCCCACGGGGGCAGCGACGTGACAGCTCTTGGAAAGGCCTCCCCTTGTGACACTGCCTGTCACAAAGCAGTCTGTGCCGACTCAGGGTCAGGGTGCAGCTGGGCTGGCAGTGCTGGGGCACCACCCTGTGCCACCCCCCAGTCAGCAGGCACTGCCTCACCTGGTCCCAGCCCCGATCCGCCGGCAGCGTGTGCTGGGGAGAGAAAGCAGCGACAGGAGACAGGAAGGGTTAAGGACACAACGTGAAAGGCAGAGGCATCAATCAGCACAAAAGCAAAGTGCTTCACACCAGGAGCCACAGGCATGCCAGGGAAGCCTTTAAATCACTCCAGGAACTGTAAAAGCTCAGGCAGAAAAAGGGAGTGAAGCCTGATGGAAGAACAGCACTCAAGGTTATCTTCCAGTCTGTGACACAGCACAGAGGGGGGAGAGTCCTGCTGGGACCCCTCCCCAGTTACTTCTGGTACACAAACCTTCCCCTAAAGCTGGGTGTGCTCTGCCAGGGCCAAAGATCCATAACCCAAAGCAACACCCTACCAACACCTCTCTTTGGTGGTCCTGGGTGCAGCTGCCTGGCCTGTGTCACCAGACAAAGGGGGAGTCCCTGTCCGAAGGGAAAAAATCAGATAAAACAGCTCAAAATTCTCTTCCCTGGTTCTGCCTGTCCCCCAGATCTCAGTGACTGCAGCCACAGGGCAAGCTGGGTTAGACAAAAGGAAGAGGGAGGAATACCAGCCTTCCTATTTACACTCAACCCTCTCCCAGAGCCAGGGGGGATCTTCCGTGGTTTCCTGGCATGGCCTGAAGTCTGCTCACATAACATATCACCAGGCAGTGACTGCTGAATCCAGGGGGGCCCTACTGAAGATGAGGCCCAAAAGATTCCTGAAGATCATCTCCCATACTTCCAAAGGATGGTTTTCTCCCTGATTCATTTACTGGGCAAACTGGATGCTGCCCTCACTGAGAGAAAGGGATTCAGCTCATTATTTCCCTCTGACACTGCTGGTTAGGATGTGTCACCCTCCCTGCACATTCTGGGCATGCAGCCTGGGCTGTGGGTGGTGAAAGAGCCCCCCTGCCCTGCCTGCTCACACCAGCACCCCCTGCCCTTCTCCACACTGCACACTGTGCCATTTGGAGGGCCCCCCAAGGTGTGGTTCTCATGCAGGGCAAGCATCTGTCAGCTCCCAGTCGAGGTGGAGGCCACAGAGCTGAGCAGGGGAGCTCAGGGCAGCAGTGGGTGTCATTTCAGAAGCAGAGCAGGCACCGTGCAGTGAGCCCAGAGCCAGGCTGGCCTCAGTGGAGATGCAGGATAAGCAGCCATGCATTAAGTGCATTTAACTGGTTTAAAAGCTGTTCCCCAACAGCCCCTCTCAGAAAGGCACAGTGTTATTGGTAGGAACAAACAGCTCTTGATTGATATTTTTAAAAAGTGCAAAACTGCAGCGAAGAAACAATTTTTCCTAAAGCTACATTCACTCTATTTCAGCAGAATGAATGGTTAAACAATTAAAGAGAAGGAATAAAACTCTCCTCCAACATTCAGTGCAATTAAATAAATGAAGCACGTTTTTAAGCCAAAAGCCCTGTCATACAAAACTCCTCAACACGTTGGCCACACACCCACACAGTTAACAACAAATCAGGCCCAGATAAATCACTTATCACTGAAGTTATACCCTCTGTGCTGCTTTTGCCCTGAAAGCCAACAAAAACACTCCATTTTCCCCCTCAAAACAAAGCTCAGAACTACAGTTGTGTTAGAAGAGAACTGGCTTAGGCCCTGCCTAACAAGGCTTCAGCCTGTTTTAGTGCAACACCCAGCTCCTCCTGGCTGCTCATGGCACCATTACCTTCTCCTGCTCTGCATGCAACACTCTTGCCTGTGTGTTCTCGTTTGTTGCCTGCAGGGAGTGGTTCCTCTGCTCCATCAGCAGGTTACTCTGTTCCACATACCTGCAAACAGGGGGAGGCTCCCTGAGCATTCCTGTGGAGGCACAACTCGGAGCAGAAGGTTCAGACACAAAAGGTGGTTGGTATTTCAAAAGCACAGGAGCTCTGTTTTCTCCTGACAAGTCCCCAGACCATTCTGCACGATGCCCTGTAGTGGGTGTGATCCCAGGGGGGTGCAGTGGGTGTGCCTGGCACAGTGGGGATTATCAACTGGGGTAAGTGTTTTAACCTCTCTGAATTGTCTCATGTTCCCAGCACACAGCCCAGAGTTTGGATAGCTTGGTATCAGCTGACCTTAACCAAGGACACCACATCCCCTACAACATTTCCCACCTTACTGGAAGGCAGTAAAAGGCAAGCAGCTCCCAGAAGCAGGGCAGGTGTGCCCAGAGACAGCACGAGGGGTTCTGCCCCCTTTTACACATTCACATTTAGCGGGAATCCCAGTTTTGGAGCCGGGGAGGGGGAACCCCCCACTGTTTATAGCTTAGAAAAACATTCAAAATATTAGACTGTGGCTCTGTCCTGAAGAGCAGCCCTCAGTTATGCCCAACCCAGTGTGAGTTAGAGAGGCTGCAAAGGCAGAGGCTGCTCCCTGCCCTCCCCTCCCCTCCCACCCCCCTCACCTCTGATTGCGCTCGATCAGCTCACTGATCTTCTCGTTCTGCTCCTCAATCCGACTGCTCTTCTCAAATATCTCCTGCTTCAGCCTCTCATTCTCCTAAAGCACAGCCCAGCATGAGGGTTCACCTGAGAGCCCCCTGCAGCAGCTCCCAGCCCCTCTGCTCAGCACACAGGCAGGGCAGTGGGGAGGCTCACACCCCAACCACTGCAGGTTTGGCAGAACTGGGGCACAGGGGAGGGGCTGCCGTGCCCCAGTCTAGGGAAGATTGGGTCTGGTTGGGTTTCTCACCCAACAAACCCCCAGATTATAAACCTGCTGCTTGGAAAAGCTACAGAGCTTAAGACTGAGCAGAAAAACAGGGGGTGGTCTCTGCAACTTTGGTGCTTCAGCTGTGAAACATCTGCAGGGTGCTGGGGGTTCAGGCCACGATGGTGTGAGAAGAGGCTGAACTTCACTCACATGAGCTTTTAACAAGGTGCAATAAATACCCATAACTGGCTCAGAAAGCACCCAAGCTGTTGAGAGGAGCTCTCTGGAGGAGCAGAGGGGTGGACAAATCATTGTGTGTCTCACACTGTTCCTGGCCATGTCAAAGCAGATCATGTGGGTGGATGGACATTTGGGGTGTTCCTCCCATGAGGAGTAACAGCTCCTGGTGGGATGGGAGAGGCCAGGCTGGGCTCACCTGGATGATACGCTGGATGTTGCTCATGATCATGGAGGCCTCCATGGTGACAGAGGAGATGCCAGGCAGCAGAGAGCTGTTGGCAGAGTGCTGTTTCTTCAGCTCCTCCACCTGCAGGGATAAGCCATCCTTAAGCTTGGAATGTTGGCAGGGAAGAGTCAGGCACGTGCAAAGAGGCATTTCAGTGTTCCAGCTGCTCAGCTGGCAGGGTATGGGCTGCTGAAGCAACTGTGGCACCTCCTGAAGGGCAGGGAATCTCCACACACATTGCAGCACATGATATTTAAGCCAAGGTATTTCCCCAAGCCTAGGCTTAGCTTTTTCCCAGCATTTCAACTGCTGCCACTTCAAGGTCTGGCCACACTGCAGTTTTTAGTCAGGTGTACCACCCACAAACTCAAGGCAGGCATTGGAAGAGCAGCCAACAGCTCAGGACACAGGTGGGGAGCAGGGCAGGGAGTGTCCCTAAGAAGCCAGCCCCACCTTGGCAGCCAGGTGGTCCATTTTGTCCACCACTTTGCTCACAGCCAGCCGGATCTCGGTGTTGTGCTGCCGAGCCTCTGTCATCAGAAAGGATGTCACATCCCCAGGTGCTTGGAGGGAAAGCAGAGAGAGCCACAGTCACAAGGGGGAATGCTCAGCAGTTTGGGGCCTGCCAGACAGGACAGCCACTCTCTTCCCAGAAAGAAAAGGGATGTGGTGTTTGGGAAGTTAATAATGAGGGTATTTCCCAAATAACATGAAGGGGCAGGTGGATGGGCACAGGAAATTCCTGAGCTGTGTGAAAGGCACTCAGGTCAGCAAGAGCAAAGCCCCAAACACCACAGAGGGAGAGGGACAACCACACAACAGGGATGGAGGCCAATACAGTCACACAACAGGGATGGAGGTCAATACAGTCACACAACAGGGATGGAGGTCAGTACAACCACACAACAGGAATGGAGGTCAGTACAACCACACAACAGGAATGGAGGTCAATACAACCACACAACAGGGATGGAGGTCAGTACAACCACACAACAGGGATGGAGGTACAATCACACAACAGGAATGGAAGGCAATACAATCACACAACAGGAATGGAAGTCAATACAGTCACACAAGAATGGAGGTCAATACAGTCACACAACAGGAATGGAGGTCAATACAGTCACACAACAGGAATGGAGGTCAATACAGTCACACAACAGGAATGGAAGTCAATACAGTCACACAGCAGGAATGAAGGTCAATACAATCACACAACAGGAATGATGGTTGGCTCCCAAACACTGAACTGAAAAGAAACCATGCTCCAAGACTTCACCAGCTGGGATCACCTAAATGGTTCCTGAGCTGCCCTTTAGTCCCTCCAAAGTTGTGCCTTTTAGTAATTCTCTCCCTGGCTGGCAGAACAGCTGTTTGCTGTTACAGTTATAAATATCACTGGAAGCACCAGCTACAGAGTTCCCAGAGTCTTGGGAAGGCACTAGGAATTCCATCCCCTTTCACACTGCACAAAGTTCCTTAAGGCTGGGAAAAGATGGGCATTTACAGGGAAATTTCTGTCCCTGTCTGGTGTTGGAAAATAAGCACTTGTGAGACAGCCCAGCACTGCAGACAGGATGGATATGCATGTGGCATGTTCCCATTGCTATTAAATCATCATCACAGTTTCCTGCAGCTGCTCAAGCCTTCTGAGGAGAAGGTTCTGTTTAAAACATACCTTGGTAAGGGGCAGGATACATCTGACCCACAGGCTGGAGCTGGGAAGCAGATGCAGCAGTCTGGGGGTAAGCAAATGCCATTCCTGGATATGCCTTGCAGAGCAAGATTCAAGAGGTCAGAATGAGTTCTGGTATTTCCTCCACCACCCTCACAGTTCAGTGGCTTCCACATTCGAAGCCCAAGGATGATGTTTGGAGAGGAAAAAAAACCCCAAGAATTAAGGAGGTGGAAAGTCAAAATACACAACAGTCATAGTAAAGGGAAAATAACAGCCAAGTTCTTTCAAGGCTCAGGTATGTGTTCTGGTTGGCACAGCCCAGCAAGTTCCCACCTGCACTCAAATTTAAGAGCAGCACGTTCCCCTGCACTGGTGAGACTCAAAGAACACCTCACTCTGAGGCTGTGCCAACCTGAGCACAAGGCCAGGCCCAGGGAGGGCTCAAAAACTGCAGCACAACTTGACTGCAGCTTAACTGCTCATGGCTTGGAAGCTCTTATTGTATCCACTAAAAATCCAGCCATTGAACCAGGTCAATGTTAATTAAGCCTGGTTAATCCTGAGTTCAACTCTAAGAAGCCACCAGCAAACAGAAAATCGGCCCTTTTTGGTTAAATTATAAAAGGCATGGGATGAAAACCTGAGAATTCCAAACAGTCCCAGGAAAAAGCCTGGAATTCTCATCCTTACAGGCTGCTATAAAGTCCCAGCAAAGCAGAAAACAGTAAGGCTTGGGAGAAAGGACAGAAGTGCCAGTATTCTCCCTGGTTTCATCTGGTACCTGGAAGGCCTGTGCTCCTCCAGGCAGAGCTGAAGGGGGCTGGATGGTGGCAGGAATTAGAGCAGCAGCAGCAGAGGATACTGAGGGTGCAGCACCAGGTGCCTGAGGTACTGAAAAGAGGAGAGAAATTCAGCATGCCAGTGTGAAATGGCAAAAAAAACCCAAACCGGATCACTGAACAGACAAGAATTTAACACAAGCCTGCCTGCAGCCTCATGAGAATTAAATCCAGGCAGTATCAGGCAAGTGATAAAAGGTCAAGAGAAGAGCAACCTTTCAGAGAAATGCTACATTTGGACAAAGTCCTCCTTCCCACAAAGGTGGCTCTGCAGTTTTCCTGACACAGGATGTCAGTCAGGCTGGCTCTGAAGGCTGCTCAGCTGACCAGCAGCTGACGAGGCTATTCCACCATGGGGAGACAAGAGCTGCCCTGCACTCTGATTTCCAGCATTTCTTTTTAAAAAACCCCACTGCTGTTCAATGGGAAAGGATTTGTAAGATTCCATTTGCAAACCACGTGTGGCAGCAGTGTCAGTGCCACCCCAGCACTCACAGGGGCACAGCAGCTCCTCCTCCCCCTCGAGCAGGAGTGTGTGCACATGGAGGAATGCTCCAAGGATTCAGTGCTGTGCTCCTAAGGAGCTCTCCAGCAGCTCCCACTCCAGTCCCTGCCAGGAATGCTCTGCTCCCACAGCACATTACCTTGGGTGGACACTGTGGGCAGCACTGCAGGAGCTGGCTGGGAAGGTCTGGAAGACGAAGCCACTGGCTGGGTTGTCCCTCTCAGTGTATTTGGATCCTGAAAACATTCTGCATGTCACAACAAATGCCAAAGGACAGACCAACGAGCTCGCTTGAGACAAGGTGTGATCCCACCATCCCAAGGGAACTCTGCAGTGGCACCTGCCACAGCATCAGGCTGTCCCAGGACAACAGGGGTGCCACTGCTACACAGAAGGCACTAGAGAAGCCCCCCTGGTGTGGCTGGTGGGCTGCTGAGGTACCTCTATCTCTGAGTCACTGGAGTCCAGCTGGCTCCCTGCTGTCCCAGCCAGGAAAGGCAACATGGGCTGGCCCATTTTGGCCATGCGGGAGATCAGCTTGGCCTTGGCCACGTCTGGGTTCTGCAAGAAACATTCACAGTTACTGGCCCCTGGTCTCAGCCCAGGCTTTTCAGGTATTACACACACATCTCTCAGGATGAGGCACTTCTAAATATGATTTGATTTTGGCTCTGTACATATTTCAGTAATTGTGTGCCAATCTCCTTCCCAAGCCCACAAGAGAGCAGCACGGGTTTGTTAATCTGGCTTGCCTTATACAGTCCCCTTCTGGGATGGCTCTGCTGTCTCTACACAGGAAAAGCTCTCTCCCCATCAAACACACCAAAAAGAAAATGTGGGGCTCCAGGAAGCTGCTTTTTCTATCTTGAGGCACACACCCAAAGTCTTCTCATTGTAGCAGCATAAACTTATCCTGAATGTCCCCAGTTACTCCATTGAAAACTCTCCATTTATGCCAGAAGACAACTGGCCTTGTGAACACCCACCCAGTCAAAGCCCTTTGCTTTAAAGAGCAGAAACTGGGACTGAGGCTCTCAGCTCCTGTTAATCACAGAATCATCAAGGTTGGAAAAGACACTTAAGACTGAGTCCAAACCATTAATCAAGCCCAACCATTCAAAGTCAAGCTCCTGACCTGCTCTCAGCCAGGTGAACAGTGTCTTGTTTGCACGATGCTCATTGCACCTCAAGCAACACCCAGAGCCAGGGTGAAACCCAACAAGCTTCCCTACCCCAGGCTTCCAAGGGAGGAGGCAAGAGCAGCACTTACTGCGAGCTGCTCACTGATGGAGTTGGACTTGGCCCGGACAGCTGGCTCCCTGCAAAGCCAAACAGGGCATGGTCATGCTCACAATAGCCAGGGGGAAAGTCAGGACCCACCAGTTTGGGTTTATAAATGCTGCTTTTTCCTAGGGGAAGGTGTATCTGACATTGCCTTGCATCCTGAGCTTTTGTTTTAGCCTACACTGCTGGAAGGTTTGCAACATGGCCCAGAGATATGCCCAGGACAAGTCCCGGGGCTGTGGGACAGCTGATTACAGAGAGATGATTTTGGTGATTGCTGTAACAGCCACATTCTGGTACAGACACTTCTAACCCAGTCCAAAAGCAAACTACTCATAGCAACAAGAGGAGCATTTACTGGGACTCCCTAAAAAGGGTGGTTGACCCGTTTAATTTAAGAAACAGAAGAATAATTAAGGTTGGAAAAGCCCTCTAAGATCAAGTCCAACCATTAACCACCGTGTTCACCACCAAACCATGTCCCCAGGTGCCCCATCTGCATTTCCTGAACCCCCCCAGGGATGGATGGGGACTCCACCACTGCCCTGGGCAGCTGTGCCAGTGCCTGCCCACCCTGCCAGTGAGGACATTTCCCTGCTACCCAATATAATCCTCCCCTGGCACAACCTGGGGCTGTTTCCTCTCCCCCCAGCCAGTTGTTGCCTGGGAGAAGAGCCCAGCCCTCTCTTCTGGTGGTTGTAGAGTGAGGAGGTCCAGGCTGCTGAGAGGAGACAGCACCCACACACCTTAACCAGGAGCTCTCAGCAAAGCTGTGGAGGAATCCCCTCCTCCATCTGAGCCCATTTGAATTGCTTTGACTCCCACTCAGCACTCCAGCAGGAAGTTTCTGTGGGCCAGCACCCCCCTGGCACCCTGAGTGGGGCACAGAGGCCCCAAAAGGTGTGCTGGTGCAGCACAGTGCCACCTGTTTATGGGCACTGCCATACAGCAAGCTGCTTGAACTGTGCTGCTTCTTACCCAGGCTTTGGAGGGACTGTGGAGGGAGGCAACAAACCAGTGTCTGCAGAGAAGCCCTCTGAGCTGGGGATGGGAGAAGGTGCAGGAGAGTCCCTTGAACTCACACTCAGTCCATCAGAAGCAGAGCATTCCTTTGCCAGCTTCACCTTAAAAAGCACATAGCAAAAAACCAAAAATAATAAATGTATGTTTTTCTGGGTGCCTGGAAAGATTTTGAGCAGCCTGTTTGTTTGCGATGCTGCTCCTTGGGGAGCTCTTGCACCCCAAGTGAAAGCAGGCAAGTGGTTCAGGGCTGGAGAAGCTGAGCCTCTACATCCTGTCATTCCCCCCCCCAGAGTGTTTTGTTTTCCCAAGCTGACTCACAAGTGAGACAACTAAAAGACCCCAGGACAGTTACAACAGACATGCCTTAGCAAACAGCCTGGAGGGATTTGCTGGGTTTAGGGCCCTGCACTGGGTTGGTTTGTTTGCTTTGCAGTTAAAGACACGTATCTTCCCGAGGCGCTGGCTTTGTAACAGCTGCTGAGCAGTTCCCATGCCAGCAGCAGGTTCCCCACCCTGCAGACACCCCAGAGCCACAGGGCAGGTGTGGCACAGTGGGCAGGAGACACTCACCCTCCTGACCTCCACCTCAAACACCAGAGTAGAGTCTGGAGGGACCCGGCCAGCCACTCCCTGAGCCCCGTAGGCCCACGCCGGGGGGATGATCAGGTACCTTCTCCCTCCTTTCTTCATCCCCACCATTCCTTCTTCCCAGCCCTTTGGTTTCCAGAGACACAACAGGAGAGAAGGCAACATCTTGATCAGTGACATCAGCTTCTTTTAATTGGCCCAATAAAGAAAATTCAGGCTCCACTTACAGAAGATTCCAAAGCACACAGTGGTAAAAATCCTATTTCTTTCCTGTCTGCAGCACTAAACCTTTGCCTTATCACAAATAATACCAGCCAGTTATGAGCTCCAGCATTAACTTAAGACTAAAGGAGGACAACTTGCAGCAGGTCAGGCAATGGAAGTGGCCTGAACAAAGCACCTCTGACTCAAACCCTGCTTTTATGGAAAAACATAAGGGGTTATCACACCCCCTGCATGAAAAAATGATCACAGTGGGAAGGTGATCCTGCCAGCCATGACCACCCCTGCCCTCCCTCCAGGGTGTTTCTGGTGCTCTGCTCCTGAGGCACAACCAGGGAGGGACCCAAAGTTGTTCTCAGACTGAAATCCTCCTTTATAAACAGGCTTCCCCAGGAAAAATGGAATGGATTAAGTGACTTCCAGAAAAACAGACAAAAACCCCTCAGATCTTGAAAACAGGAGGTTCCTTTTTTACCAGTCAGGACAACTCCTGTCTAACACTGGTGTGGAAAAGGAGACTGGGCTGTATTGTGCAAATTAAGAAGAAAAAGCTGGAGTGAGTCAATGTTACAGAGTGTCTCCTAATAAATGGAACTGAAACAGCACATGGGAACCCTGAACGTGACCCTCAGTAATTCACAGCTCTGAGATCTCAATTCTAACAATGAAAATGCCAGAAAGTTGTACCTTGATGACCTTTCCAGACCCCAGCTTCAGCCTCAGCAGCTTGTCTTTGTTAACATTGGAGTCAAACACCTGCAGAGTTGAACAAGAACAACAGAACACCCGGATTTCCCAACTGTTTCAGGGTTCTGAATGCTCCTTTGCACACTCCACAACCTCCCAGAATCTCTGCTGTTTCCCAGCCCACCACTTCCCAAGTCAATTCTCAGCCCTAAGGCAGAGCTTGGCTACAGCTTTCAGTCCATGTCCTGCCTGCTGGTTCCTCCCAGGGACTGTCACACTCACAAGAGGAGGCAGCAGAAACGTCTTTACCTGTCCCAGCCCGTTGTTGTGGAACAGCCACCCCGTGTAGGCAACTTCCAGGGAGTCTCCTCCTTCCACTCCCTGCCCTTCTCCAAGGAGGAGATCCTGCCAGAGCACTGAGTCAAGCCCTGGGGAGCTGTTGCACTTGGCAATGCACACCTGAGAAGGGAAAGAGGCAAGTTCCACCCCTCACAAACCCAGCAGTGAGCAAGCCGAGGTTAGAGCTGCACTCAGGGCCATCCCACTGTGCTGGGTTTGGCTGATCCAGTGCCTGCTGCCCTACACAGAATTATTGGTCTTGCAGCACCCTGAGCTCAAAAATCCCACCAAGAACTGCCAGGCCCCATCACAGCCATGCAGACACTGGGAGCTGAACTCCAGTGCAGCACAACTGACCCTTCCAGCCCTCAGAGACACCCTGGTTTCCTAATCCAGCCACCAAACTCTGCCTGGCCCAGAGGGAACAGTTACCTGTTTGCTGAAATCCACTGCTGCCTTTTCTGACTCAAACATGATGGACCAGTTTTGCCTCTGATCATCATAGAAAGTGCTGTAGTTGTTGGGTTGGACCTGTGGGGAAGGAAATCAGTCCTGTCTTACACATTAAAAGGTGCATTCAGTCAAACTAGAAAACAAAACCTGCACAGCCAAAAGAAGCTTCAAATAAGAGCTACTGAAATGAAGCAGAGTGAGGGGGAGAGCCCTGCTTTCCACTGCCCGAGCTCTGAATGCACAGATCAGCTTTTATTTCATTTCTATTGTGGAAGAATTCAAATACTTGAGCAAATATGAAGTTCTTCACAGATGCTGCAGCTTTTCTGAGATGGTGAACCTTTCACAGGCTTCTCTGAAGCTCAGTTCTGCAGTACATACTGGCATTTTTAAATGCATCTGTTTTTCATAAATATTGAGTATATTCAGACTTCCACAGTCAATTGAAGTCACTCCCTCCTCACTTCTAAAAATCTGTCACCAGAAGCTGAATGTATAACCTTTATATTCATTATAACCTATGTAATCTTTCAAAAACCTGCTTATAAAAACCAGAGAACAAGGCCACAAACCAACAGCCTGCTCACAACCCGGGACTGAAATTCTGCTGTTTGAGAGTGAACTTTCTATCCACCAACCCAAGGCATTTCAGGCCACCTGATGACAAGCTGAGAACAGCAAACCAACACACCAATCTTCTGTAAAACTGGCAGGAAACAACTCCCTGAGAGATCCCACTTTAGGGCTGGCAGTGCTCCAGGCTGTTCTCCAGAGCAGGGAAATGCTGAGTGTCACTTTTCTGACTTGCTGTCACTTCCTTCTGCTTACTCAGCTGTGTCCTCTGAGCCTCCTGGCTGCAAATTCTCAGCAAGAGGAAGGTGGTTGTGTTTGTGTCCCTTGCAGGGCTGCAAACCCCAAATCTCTGTGCTCACAGGGAATGACTGACCTCCCACAGGGTGTGGACTGGGTGGACTCTGCTGAGGAAGAGGAGGAAGAGGAGGAAGAGGAGGAAGAGGAGGAAGAGGAGGAAGAGGAGGAAGAGGAGGAAGAGGAGGAAGAGGAGGAAGAGGAGGAAGAGGAGGAAGAGGAGGAAGAGGAGGAAGAGGAGGAAGAGGAGGAAGAGGAGGAAGAGGAGGAAGAGGAGGAAGAGGAGGAAGAGGAGGAAGAGGAGGAAGAGGAGGAAGAGGAGGAAGAGGAGGAAGAGGAGGAAGAGGAGGAAGAGGAGGAAGAGGAGGAAGAGGAGGAAGAGGAGGAAGAGGAGGAAGAGGAGGAAGAGGAGGAAGAGGAGGAAGAGGAGGAAGAGGAGGAAGAGGAGGAAGAGGAGGAAGAGGAGGAAGAGGAGGAAGAGGAGGAAGAGGAGGAAGAGGAGGAAGAGGAGGAAGAGGAGGAAGAGGAGGAAGAGGAGGAAGAGGAGGAAGAGGAGGAGGAAGATGAGGAGGAAGACGAGGAGAAGGAGAGTCCTTGGTTCACCTCTTGCTGTGCCAGGTGAGATGTTTGATCCCAAAGGGTACAAACCAAGGCTTAGGAAGGAATTCCAGAGCCCAGCTTGTGTTTGCTGTGGAGCAATTCCCATCCCCGAGCACATTCCCAAGCCGGGGCTCACCGTGAGGACAAAGCCTGGATGGATCCTTGCAGCTGTGATGTGCTGCTGCTGGCTGATGTAGAGGAGGATCCTGTACTGGATTCCACAAGGAATTGGGCGGGGGGGGGGGGGGACGATCGAAAT
>VXBX01004084.1:6147-17754 GCA_013400415.1 Scytalopus superciliaris
CAAAAGGCCCCCTAACAGGATAACTTTCCCAATCCACAGAGACCATCCTGCCTCTGGCCAAAGCATCCCTGCCCCCTGAGGTATCCCTGTGTCCGGGACCCCCACTCCACCCCTTGCCACTGCAAAATTAGGCTTTTCCCAGCCAGCTGCTGTCATGAGGGGGGACGCTGGGATTGAAACCGCATGCGGTGACCCCCTCACTGCCCTCCATCCTTGTCCGAATCCCTCCTCCCATTAACACCTCATCAGCTCCCGGAGTTGCCAGCAAACACGGCCCCCCCAGCCGAGGAAATACCCCGGGCCTTGTGATGCAGAGCCCCCGGAGCGGGAGGAGGATGAGGATGAGGATGCTTCCTGGCCCTGGATGCACAGCTGCCTCCAGCCCCGGCACCTCGGTGGGCAAACAGCACCTGGGAGGGCAGGGAGGCCAGGATGTGGATTCAGGAAGCGTCCCTGCATCCCGCTGCTCCCGAGCCCCTCCACATAGAGATGCTAATGGGCCCCCCATTATCCCGGTGTCCCGCTGCAGAAGGGGATGCTCCCCCTGCTCCCACTGTGCCGTGGGATTAGGACCAGCGCGGGAGGCTCGGCTGGCACCCACCCGCCGGCCTTGGGAAGGAAGGAAGGGGGGGACACAGGATTTATTCTCGGGTGGCAGCCGCAGCCGTGAACGACGCCGTGAAAAACAGCGGCCGCTGACACCTCCTTTGTTGGGAATGCTGCAGGGAGCATCCGGAGGCTGCGGCGGAGAGAAAGCAGCGTGTCAGCTCCGGGGAGGTCAGGGCTGGGAACTGAGGCTGCAGATCCCCCCCCCCCGCCCGTCTGCTCCGCAAACGGAGCAGGACAAGGTTCGGGTGGGGACATCAGTTGGGGCACTGGGAAAAGAGAGAGCAACTCACAGCCCATCCCGCTGCTGCTGGGTCCATCCCAAAAGGATTAAAGCCCCCTCATCCCTTCAACACTCTCCAGCTTGTCCCAGCCACCTTCTGAGGCTCCCAAAATATCCTGAGTCAGAACGGATCCACAAGGATCCTCAAGTCCAGCTCCTGGCCCTGCATCCCAAGTATCCCACCATGTGCTTGAGAACATTGTCCAAACACTTCTTGACAGAGTTTGCCTATGGGAAACTTTTTTCCTGGCTTTGGTGACCCAAAAAGGTGATGTTTGGTACAGAAAGGTGTGTGCAAGAATGTGTCCATGGGCAGGGAAAAGTGGCACTTCCCTATGGAATTTTATAGCTCCTCCTCCCATAAGTGGGGAGCTCAGAGTGCCTGAGCCTGTCCTTTTGGAAAGGGGAATCACCCTCAAGGCAAACCTCAGGCCAGCTCGGGTGGGATGCTCAGAATCCCTCCATACAGAGGGGTCCTGCCCGGAGCTCCATGGCATCATTCCCTAGGGATGTGGGTGTTAGCACTAGTGCTCCCTGTAAAGGTGGAGAGCGGAACTTTCTGTACAAACAGAGTCTGGCTCACAGTCAGAACTTATCAAACAGGAGACATGGAAACTCCAAAGGGGAAAATAAATAAATGTGGAAGCAAACTGCTGGAGCAATCCCTGGTTATCTCCCAGTCTCCCTTGCCTCTGATAGCATCATTCTGGCAATGGAAGCTCTGAGTGATGTAATCAGGGACAATCCCAAACTCTGGGCAGATAACGTCCTTCCTTGTCCCTCAGACAGCTGGAATCAGCTCTGCCCCATTCTCCATGCTGGAATTTCAACAGAGGCTGCTTCCAGAGCTGCCTTGTTTGGGGAACAACTCTGTGCCAGAGCCAGAGGCTGCATCCCATGGGATGGCAGGGATGGCAGTGCTGCTGGGATCAGCACTATCTCCTCCCTCCTCTCAGCAAAGGGGATGTGTAAATTCAGGTGCTGACCTCATCAGGAGCTCTGCCCTGCACCTTGGGACACCCAGGACAAGGCATATCCCAAGGGAACCCCCAGCTCTTCCCGCTGCCAAACCATCCCATCCTATTCCTGCTCCTTCTGCAGCACTTCGAGCATGGGAAGAGCAGCTCTGCCTTCCAGTTTGGAACATCCACATTACATCCCTCCCGAAGTCCTTTGGGCTTCCAAGTGCTGAGCAGATCCCAAACACCCTCTCGAGTTGGGCCTTCCCAAAGTGGCACAGCATCGTTTTCCAGAGGCTGCCCACGTTTCAGCACGATGCTTGAAACACCAAAAAGTATTCCCCATGCTCAGTGCAGCCACGGAATCCAGGGTTTCTGGGAGGAGACTGCTGTGAAGCATCGTGTTTTCCCCAAGCTGCAAGGAGAACCATGGGATAACAGAATTGTTAAGGCTGGAAAAGCCCTCTGAGATAATTGAGCCCAACTGTGTCCCAGCACAGTCAAGGCCACCACTAAACCACATTCCCAAATGCCACATTCGCATGGCTTTGAAATCCCTCCGGGGATGGGGATTCCATGACTGCCCCGAGCGGCCTGTTCCAGGATTTGCCAACCCTTTCCCAAAGAAATTGTTCCTAATATCTATGAAAAGAGACAGCTGTGCCACACCCCTCTCCCAGATGTGGCCACAAGTTCAGCACTCTCCCCCCTGTCCCCAGCACGGCCACCCAAGGATTTGTCCCACAGAAACCCTCCCCAGCATCCCTGTGATCCCAAAATTCGGCAGCCACGCGCGAGGAGTTGGTGGGAAAAGCTCCCGGCAGCCTTGTTTGACTGAAATAATTTTATTTGAATACACTTTGCTATTTCAACACTTTTAAGGTGCAGGGGGTTATTTAAGATGGATTCAGTTTTAATCAGTTTAATGGGATTTTCTGTTTTTAGATGGAAGCGCCTCCAAATTGTCTGATTAACTTTTCAGAATCAATACGCTTAACGGCAAAGCACACAATTATCCCGGCAAATGAGCTCCAACGTGGCTCCTGCAGGAAAAATCACCCAACTCCAGCTTGGGGGTGCGAGTCTGCTCCCAGTTCCCTTCCCCAAATCCTATTCCCTGAGGAAAAGCAGCAGAACAGGACCTGCCCCCAGCATTCCTTCCCCAACTCATATTCCCCAAGGAAGGACGTCCAGTGGGATACCAAAGGAAAGCAACCGGCTGCTTGGTTTGGCTTTCATGCTCCATATTTTAATTTCAAGGTGTTAAAGGCCCAAAAGCAGACTGAGATCCCTGGAAAAGCTGGGTTGGGATTGCTGGCACACAGGGATAGCCCCAGGCTGTCCCATTTGATCCCACTTCCCGGTTATACTCCCTCAGACAGTCTCACCCACCCCAGCATCCCTCCCCACGGGGGACACAGGTCACTGCCAGCTCCCAGCTCCCAATTTATTCCCTCAGGCTCCAATATCCCCCTCGCTTTTGTCAAGTTGCATAATTTTTTGAACTTCCATACTTGAAAAATTCTTTTGGAAATGTCAGGGTGACGGGCGGATTAAACATGAGCCAGAGCAAACAGGAATGACATTATTTTAATTCTTTCGGTGCCAGGTCATTTTCTCCGTAATAACACAGCTCAGATCCCAGGCTCCTGCCCCTTGCATCATCCTTCCCCTTCCCTGCTCCCTTGTTTTTATTTGTTCATCCCACAGATAAAAGCAAAGAGGAGGAAAAGAGGCTTTCCTTCCTTTGGAAAGCCCGCTGGAATTTCACGGGGTTTGGGCAAATTCAAACTCCCCTGGCTTTTTAGGATTGGGGTGATATTTTTTAGGGAAGCTTTCCCAAATTTACACGCCAGTTGCTGCATTATAATATTAATATGTATTAGCAATTCCTGGCACATTCCCAGCTGTGGAGCATCATGTTGGAACTGATGTCTGGAGAAGCCAGGCCCATCAGCAGGGCCAGGATGATCAAATCCTTAAAATCCTGCCCTTCCCACTGGGCTATGCTCCTCCAGAAACTGGCCAGCAAAAGACTCACCTGGATAACTGGAATTGTGGCTGCTGCCAGGATATTCCTGGCTCTGCTTTCGGGTTTTACCCCTCTCCTTTCCCCACCCACCCAGCTCCAGATCCCTAAATCCACCAGAAAATCCACCTTTTCCTGACAGGGTTTGTTTCCTGCTGGATCAACAGCCTGAACCGGCTCACAGAAAGTGTTGGAGTGGGAGCAGCAGTCAGAGGATGGGACACATCCTGCACATTCCCCTTGGCCACCAGGATCGGGAGGTTTGTGGCTTGAAGGTACCACATCACAGGGAAAACCGAGGCGAAAAAAGCTATTTTGGGAATTGCCGGCCTTCCAGACCCCCTGGCAGAGGCACAGGGATAGCAGGAGGACCCCTGGACCGCAGCATCCTGCCTTGGAGATGCTGAATGCCCTGCGATGAAAAGCTGGATAGCAAACAGGAGGGCCCGTCCCGTGCCTCCCTGCCCAGCCCTGGGATGCTGAGGAGGAATGGGAGAGCTGGGACCATCCGGCATGGCCGCAGCTGTTTGCTTGGGCAAACAGCAGCTCTTTCTGCTCTCCCGGCTGCCAGATCCCGACTCCAGGCAGGAAAAAACATTTCCTCAGGTAGGGCACTAGCTATGGGAGCTGGGAGCTATTTTTCCTCCGGCTGTTCATACAGCAAGTGGAACCCGGAGTCAATGTGCAGCTCTGCTGCTGCCGTGGATTTAAGCACATTCCCAGGCTCAGGGGCTTCCACAGGGATCCCAGAGGGATGATTTCCCCTGGGAAAGCAAGGAGGGTGCTGCCTCCAGCCCAGTGTGCACCAGTGGCAACAACATGGGTGGTTCTTGCCCATTCGTCTGGTGTGGGGGCAGAGCCGAGCTGGGAAAGCCAGGTCTGAGGGGAAATCACCCTTGGAAAACTGGGAAAAACCGTGGCCACCTTGAAAGGAGATGGTTTGGGATGGGGCTCACAGTGCTGGGGGCTAAACCTGAGGGCGCTAAACACGGGAAAGAAATAGGATTTCTGTCTTTTCCAGCGTTTTGCTGAGCAAACAGGAGCTGTTTGCAAACGGTTTGGAGGTGGCAGCGGCCTCCCTGCACCAGTGCCAAAATCTGGGAAACACAGGGGGGGTTTCCTCACCCAGGAAAAATGGGATGCCTTTTCCAGGCACCCTGGAAAAAGTGTGGCAGCCCCTTCTCCCCTGGGTGCTGATCCTGGATGTGGACAGACGGAAAAGGGGAGAATCCATGTGCCTGACCAGGAAAATCAATAAATACAGGAATGAAAACAAGGAGCAGCCTCCCAGCTAGGCGTATTCCGGCAGGCAGGACATCCAGGTGTCACAGCCCATCCCCGTGGTCACTGTCCCACCTTGGCCCATGGAGATGCTTCCCAGCTCCCTGGTTTCCTCCCGCCGGAGCAGGATCGGGCAGAGCTGCCCCAGGTCTGCTATTTCTGGGCTCTATTCATCCCCAGCTGGGTTTAGGCTGTGCCCTGCCAGAAAAATTCCCTGTGCCTCCCTCCTGGCAGTCAGGAAACCTCGAGGAGACCATAGGAAACGGCAAAGCCTCAGGATGCAGCGCTCCAAAATAAGGTGCAGTTAATTAATATGGTGTGAGGGAGTGGGGAGTGATGTCATGCCGGATTTTGGGAGGATAAATGCATCCCTCTGTCCTGGCTTCATCTCGCTCTTCCCAGAAATACCCCGGAGGAAAAGCACCACAACGAGCTGCAACCACAGATGGAGAACGCAGGACCTCAGGGGAAAATTTGGAATATTAAGGGGATAGTAATATTAATTTGGATATTGATTTGGAATATTAATTTGGAATATTATTTTGGAATATTCATAATAGTTGTTAAGGCAAATTCGGCATATTGCACAAAGTTGTCATTGCCTTTCACTTTCACCCATTCCCAGTGTCACCTGTTCCCGTTTCTTTCCCTTTCTATCAATTTTGGGATATACAGCTCCCATCAAGGAGAACACCCTACTCCCTGTACACCAGCACTTGGCCCAAATCCCGATGGAACTGGAGCTCCCCAGCACTCCTTTGGCCACTGTATTTCTGCACAGTTTGGCTGTGCATTGGGAATCCAAGCTCATCCATTGCCATTTAATCCAGCAGGATTTAGACAAATTCCACCGCGCTGTTTAAATATTAATTAGGATTTCTCACCCTGCACTTCCTCACCAACAGCTTCCATTCCTCCAAACCTGGGAGACGTTTTTCAGCAGGTTTGTGGCAAAGGGGCAGAGGGGAATTGCCTCATCCCCCCCAGATCCCTTGGGAGCCAAGGACCCCTGCTGCTGGGATCAGGCTGGAGCAGGGATAACGCACTGAATTCCTCCCCTCTCCATTCTCAGCTCCTCAGGTTAAAAGCTTGGCCTGCTTTGGGGTGATGTGAATTCAGGGGCTCCTTCCTATTGCTTGGAGCTGGGATAAATCCAACTTTTTGCTTCTTGCATGGAAGCATCTCCCCTTAAGTTTAAAACACCTGTGGGAAATCCTCAGCCTTCAAGTGACAGGAAGGTCCCTTCCTGCTGCCTCTGCCCCTTCCCTGCTTCCTGGGGGGAATTTTGTGCAAGCTCCATGCCCGTAAATGCAAGACTTGGGCACGCAGAGGGAATTGGGCACAAACCCCTTCACTTTGGTGAGTGCAAACGAACCTGCACCTTAGGGACGGGTACCAGCAAGGGGATTTGGGAGGGAAAAGATGGGATACACACAGGGCATCCCCCTTCCCAGAGCCTCCCGCAGCCCCTGCCACGTCTCCCGGCCCGCGGGGAGGACGTGAGAGGCATCGGGATGGAGCGGCTGGATCCGAGCTCGCTCCCAGACGTGTCCTGTGTACCTTGGCCGCGGCTCCAGCCCCAGCCGGCGGCCGGATCCACACCTTATCCCGGCTCCACAGCGCGGGATGGTGGAGGTTTGGGGACACCCCATGGCTGTCCCCCGTGCCGAGGCGGCCGTGGAGGTGGGAATACTCGCAGGAGCAGACACAGGGGCATTGAGCGGGGCTGTGAAACGCAGCAGTGTCTGCCAGCGCCCAGGAGCTGCCGGGACAGCGGCCAGGCCGGGAATAAGGAACGCCACTGTGATTCCCAGACCGGGTAAACACATCCCTGCTCAGCCCAGCTCCCCACCCCGGCATGGGGAAGGTGCGACGGCACAGCCCTGACCTCCAGCTCCCCTTCCCGCAGGGAAAACGCCACCTCCGCACCCACCGGGGAGGGGAAACAGCCAGTCGTGGATAATCCAGGTATTCTGGGGATAAAACAGCGGGACAACACCCCGAGGAGCAGGAAGCTCCGTCCCATGGAGCCATGGAGGTAACATGCAAGGGCACACGGCCAAAACACCATCAACCTTCCAGGCTTCCCTCATTTTTTCTGGATAAATGAACAAAATTAATAAACCCCTTTTTTCCCTTATCATTCATCCAGGGATGGACACACTGAGGATTCTCCCAAAACATTTCTCCTGTTATTTTCCTATTATTTCCGATATTCCTATTATTTTTACATATATATTTATTTATCAATTATATGTTTATGAACTACACATAGTTTTTTGTTATTACCTTTATTTAAAAAAATAAAAAATAAAAAATAGTTGCCTTCCTGAAAACTGGTTTTCCCCCATGAGGAAAGAGAAATCCCAAAGTTAAGAGAGAAAAAGGGTTGGAAAGTTTAAAGTTACTTATTTTCCTGGAAAACAAGGTGGCAACAGCTGAGTTGAAGATGCCAACAGGTCCCCGTCAGATTTGGGCCAATCCAAGGTAAAGTTTTCCCACATCTCCCAGAAACAGGAATAGGAAGGGAAAAAGAAGCTTTAATATGGGATCAGTACCGGCTTGTCTGGAATTTTGGAAGTATCCTATTCTCACTCTTCTTAAATGATAAATTTTTCTTTATTGGGATGACTTGGAGATTTTAATCAGTATTAAACCCTAAAGCATAAGAATAAAAGAACACATCTAAGCATCCGAAATCCCGGGATTTGGTGGCTCCCAGGCAGAGCAGGCAGGAGAGGGCAGCAGATATCCACAGTTCGGACTCTCTCTCAGGAAGCCGAGGAAGAGTGGGGGGGCAAGAAGACGGGGAAATTTGGGAACAGCCTCGCCCAGCGTCCGTGGCAGAGGGGATTGGAATTAGGCGCTCTTTAAGCCCTTTCCAATCCAAACCATTCCGGGATTGTGTGACATTCAGGGATTCCCGCTTCTGACTGTCCCCAGGAGGGGTCACAAGGCTCAGCGAAGATCCAAGGTGTTGAAAAGCCTCGTCCAAAGGGATTCTCGGGTGGGTTTCCTGGAAAAGGGGAGCGGCATCACCTCATTCTGCCGACTAAAGCATCTTCTCCAGCTCCTTGTCCTCCCCTTCCAGACGCTTTTCCCCCCTCCAGCTGCTCCATTCCAGCCTCTAATGTGACAAACAGGGGGAGCAGCAGCTTCGCCGTCTCTCCTCTCACTCCATTATCCATGTGGCTCCTCTCAGCACCTTCCTCGTTTGGCTTGGCCACAAACCCAGCAGGATTTGGAGAGAAAACACAGGATCGCGGCGTGGCAGGCAGGGAATGTCCGTAGGGGACCTGCGTTCCCATCCCAATCCCCAAAACATTTCCCCCTGCATGAGATGCACCAGCATCAAAGCAGCACCGCGGTGAGGCGATGTTTGTGCCTGGCACTGTGAAAGGAGGGAGGGAGCAGCCCCATCCTCCGTGTTTATCCCGCAGAGGGTGGAAAAGCAGCTTTGGGAGACTCCCAGCTCTTCCAAGGACATGGAACAGCAGGCAGAGCAGAAAGCAGAGGGGTGTCATTTCAACAGCACCGGGATGATGAGATGCAGAAGAAATGCAAATCAAAGGCACATCCATCATCCTGGTGGGGAAACAAGAGGCCTGGAGGCAATAGGAGAAGGGATTTTTCCAAGGTCATTCCGTATTCCTCTGCAGCAGAGCACAGCCCCAGGACACCCAGAGCCACTGGGAGAAACCACTGGCAAACCAGGACAGAGTAAAGTGCTTCCCCAGCACTTATCCCAGCCTTGTCCCACAGGGAAGGGCCCCTGGAACCCTTTAGAGGCAGGAAAATCCCATGTGAGGAGCCCCCATTTAGGTGTTTATGAATCCCCAATTATTCCTGCAGCATCCACAGGCTCCCCTGTTTTCCCATCCTTGCTAGGCTGTGAATTTTGGATCCAGCCATAGTGGGGAAGCAGGACAGAACTGGGGTGGGAGTTCCCTGCACAGGGATAAGGGGATAAAGAGGAAAATTAACTCTATTCCAGTCAGTCAGGCTAAGGAGAGCTAAACCAACCCCTTGGGCACAGGGAAAACCATATCCCACTTAAAAACCAGGACTGGGAAAACCTTATCCCGCTCAAAGCCAAGGACGGGTTCCTTGGAAAGGAAGATATAGAGGCTTCCTAAAAACAGATCTTAAAACCCCAAAACCACTGATCCCAAGATCCACAGCTTCCCTGGGATGTACAGCATCCCGAGAAAGCACTGAGCAAATCCCACTTTTCCCTTGGCATTGGAGCAGGCTCTAAGGTTGGGATCTGGATGTGGCAGGGAGGGTGGAATTGAGTGGAATCCAAAATTGGCCTCAGGGATTCTTGTGGATCCCTTCTCAGTCAGGATACTCTAGGATCCTGTGGATGTTCATACAGAATGGGAAGAAAGCAGAAATTTCCAGAGCACCCAAAAATGGGGACAGATTTCATTCTCCCAACCAAACCCTGGTCCTGATAATAGGATTATCATGCTGTGAGACATCAAAAAAACCCAATCCCAAAGCCCTAATTCCTTGGAGTGAGGAAGAAAGGTCCTGGGAATGGCGCTGGCAGCAGAGCCAAGGCAACGTGCCGGCCTCGGGATGTTTCCCTGCTGAGGAACCTCTCGTTGCCTGCCAGGAATTGCTCTGATTCAGCTGAAATGGTTCAGGCTGTTTGGTAAGTGGAGTTTTTTGGGAGGGAGGGATCCGGCCCCTCCTCTCCCCGCAGCCAGAGGAAGGTGCTTTGCCCTCATCAGCAGATCCAGCTTTCTTTTTTTTTTTCTGCAGGCATTGAACCCTGGGGTTGTTTTCTTTCCAGCTCGCCTGGAATGTTGTCAGAAATCTGAAATGCAAGCAGGGGTTTTATTTTCTTCCTTTTTTTTAATTTTTCATTCTGGACACGGCTCATTCTGCTTTTCTTCAGGTTCAAACCCTTCTCCCAAAAATGTGCTGATCTGAGTGGGGAAAAATGGGTTTGGAGGCTCTGGAGAGTTCCGTGGGGGGTGGGAGGCTGGGGGGCTCTGCCACAGCCCCCCTGAAAAGAGGGATGGTGTTCCCTGTGGTCCCTCTGGCTCTGATGGAGATGGACAGACAAGGAAAGTCACGTTCCCTTCAATCCTCTGAGCCGGAGGGATGTAAAAACGAACCCAAACACTCTGTCCAAAGCAGGATTTTGGGATGAGGTCACACAAGTCACCAGGGCTTATTTATTCCTTTGTAATCCTGAGCAAACTCAGATGGAAAGGCAGAAATCGGATCCACGAGTGAGGAAAATAAGGGAAGGGCGAGGACATGGGCACGAGAGGGACACATCTAGGGAACACTGTGCAAATGGCTTATTCCCTTAAAAATGTGGCTGTTCCCAATGGGAATTGATCCATGAAATTTGGGCCCTGGTGGTACTCAGGGCCTAAGGAATATCTAATGGGAATCTGAGGAATATCAGTTGGGAGATGCTGCTCCGTGAGGAGGAGCAGAGGCTTCCTAGGCCTGGGAATTTGCTCCCTAAAGATAGATACATAAAATATACATTAATATATTCTGTGTTAACATATTACATTAAATAATTTTCATATAAAATGGAGCAAACTTATTTACTATACAAATAAAGTTAATATAAAATTAAATTTAATATGAAAAGGGAGTTATTTAATACAAAACAGAATAAACTTTCAATGTATTTTTACACTCATTTTTCCTACCAGCTGCTCCCTTTCCAGCACAAAGCAGGGAATAAGGCAGCTCCCATTGGATGGACTCAGGGAACTGGGTACCCCAGCAACCCCCATCCTGCTGCCCTTCCCTCAGTTTGGAAAGATGCTGGAAGGGAAGGAGGAAAGCCACGGGCAGGAGTTTGGCTCCAGCTCTCTGCACAAATTAATCACAGACCAACTGCAGGGAGGCACAGTTTTGGGGTAATTTATTGTGGTTTAAGGACTTAATAACTTCCAGCTGGAAGGGAGACCAGGAAAAGGGAGAAACATCATTCCAATGAGCATCCAGCCCGTGGATCTCAGTGCTGATGTCCCCAGTGCCATTAAAATTCCCATGGCCACTGCGCTGGAGGAGACCTGGTTTGGGTAGGAAGGGCCTCCAACACCATCCAACCCACCTCCTGCCAAGGGACACCTTTCACTATCCCAGGTTGCTCCAAGCCCATCCCAGGTGTCCTTGAGCCCTTCCAGGGATGGGGCAGCCACAGCTTCTCCCAGACTGGCTCCTAAAACAACAATGGATGGGCTGTGTGCAGCGGGGTGGATGCCAGCAGTGGGTCACCCCTTCTCCATCCACAACAGGGCGGGAACCTTGTCCTGAAAAACTGGGATGGGTCCTTGGGAGCAGCCCACCTTCACCCCCAGCCCTGTTCATTGTTTCCCTGAAGGTTCCCAGTCCTGGAATTTCCTCTAGAGGGGCAAAACAATATCAGGAAAATCAGTTTGTCTTTCCCCCCCCCCCCCCCAAAAAAA
>VXBX01004084.1:43617-64144 GCA_013400415.1 Scytalopus superciliaris
TAATTACAAATCAAACAGTGCCTTGGAACTGCTGACTGGCTTGTACTGGGTGGTCTGGTGTTGGGAACTTGGTGTGGAACAACCTCTGCTTGCAGATGGAGTGCATTTAGGACAACCAGGGAATTAAATGAGCTGCTGTCCCTCCTCCCGCTGTTGGGATGAGGGATATTCTCCAACGAGTAGTTCTGGCGGAGTTATGCCATAGCAGGGGGGAAGGTGAAGGAGAGGACAGACGTAAAACCTCAGCCCAGACTCCCTCCTTTTAATTTCAGTGGGAGATTTAGGGATATTAATGTTGGAATGGCACCAGGACACCTGGCTAGAGCACACACCCCTCTGACCACACAAATAAACGCTGGGATTTCTCCAGCCAAACAATCCAACCCATCCAGAGGAGCCGGGGCTGGGATTTTGAGCTCGGAGTGGGGATTTGCCTTTTGCTGATCTGAGATAAAGGAGTTTTGGGGGTGGTGGCGAAAGAAAATCCAGGAAAAAAATGCTTCAGCTCTGCTGAATTCCCTGTTATTCCTGATTTTCTTAGTGTCTCCTGGGCATCTGCTTTGCTGGATGAGCCATTAGGGAACTTGGCAGCACGGAGAGGGTTGTGCTCCTTCTGTTCCTGAAGCAATGGCTGAGGGAATTCCAACCCGCCTTCCCAAAGGGATTGCCTAAGGAATGGAAAATCAGGCTGTTTCACCTGTTTCTGGCCCCAAAATACAAAGTGGTGAAAGAAAATGGATAATTCCAAAAGGACAGGGACGGTTTGCATGTTTTGCCCTTGGATTTGTGTGGCTGCTCTTTGTGGGGAGCCGGAGGCTAAGGCAAAAAGTGGCAAGAAAATACTTTTGGCATATTGTAAACCTCTTTTTCTCTTTTTGCATAAGTTGGGACTCTCCCCTGTGCATTCCCATTTTAGCTCATCCCATTTGGTGACAGCACTGTTTTTCCAGTTCAAATACTTAAAGGTTATTAAATACTCAGAGCGAGGACTGTGGAACGCTGATACAGATCCTGGAAATTCAGGGATGTGGAGGCTCTCCAGAGCCTGTGGCTGCCCTGGGCCTGATAGTCACACTAAAAAAGCAAAACTTAAATAAAAACCCCATCCTAAAACCCACAAAGCACCCAAAGCAGAAGTGAGATCAGTGTGTCCAGGCGAGGATGTGGTTCCCGTGGTTCCTGGCTAAAGCAGAGCCTGTGGGATGAACATCCCTTTCCCTTCCATGGAGCTGCCGTCATGTCCCTAATTTTGGGCATTTTCCACTCTCTGCAGCTGCCTCAAGTGCTGCAAAGATGAAAATCAAGCACTGAGTGGGAACAACAGCAGCGATGCTGGCTGTGTTCCCACGGGGAGCGCAGCACACGGATCCTGGGTAGCCTCTTCTCCAATCCACTTGTCTGAATCCAAGAGGATCAAGCACTCTCCTAATCAGCTCTGGTTATTGCTGCACTGTAGGACACATTTCATTCCAAATGGCTTTTCCCAGGGCAGATTTGACCCTTCTCTTGTGCTGGTGGGTGCCCAGCACTGCTCATCCCAACTCCCTGCCTGGAATTAAAATGGAATTAAAGTGGGAAGGAAGTGCTGTCCCATTTCTCTCTCAGGTGATATCTGGGGACTTGTTTCCCTCTGGTTCATAGGGTGTTTTTCCCATGGAAAAAGCTTGTCCTTGTTACATGGGAGCGTCAAGCTGTGGGAAACATCCTTGGCCTGGAGCTGAGCTGGAGTGGCAGGAGATGCCAGGAAATAGGAATGGAAATAAACCAGGCTCTCTTAGGGCTGCAAATGGGACTTGAGGGGAGAAAAGTAGAAAGTTCCAGGAGGCTTTGGGTTGGAAGTGACCTAAAAGATCCTCTCGTTCCAACCCCCTGCCACAGGCAGGGACACCTTCCACTGCTCCAGGTTGCTCCAAGAGGAGAGTGTTGCAGTGCTGGATGTCCTTCACATTCCAGGGACATCCTGAGCAACTGAGCTGTTGCACAGTTCCCCCTTTTCACCTAAAACCAGGAGCAGGGGGATTTGAGGTGGTCCCGCATACTCTGTGCACATCCCATGCGGTGCCAGAGGGAAAATCCCGAAGGAACACCATCAGCCTGCACTCAAATCCAGCCTCAGCCACATGTGATCCCAGCAGTGGGAACAGTGGGAAAAGGCTCTGGGGCCCGGGGTGGAGGATCTGGGGGCTCTCCCGAGGTTTGGAGCTCTTATGTGTGTTTAGAACAGTCACGTATCCATATAAACGGAGGTGTCTCCGACCGTCCGTGGTTTCCTGCCTGGAGCAGAGCCAGGGGAGTGGTGGGCTCTGTTATTAAATATTGATTTCCTCCCTTTATGGCCTGTTTACTCCTCACACACAATTTCCTGCCTGTTTTCCCTCCTGTCGGAATTTCTGCATTTGTGGCACAATCCAAATTTCCAATCCCACTCCCCAAATATCCTGGCAGCCCCAAGGATCAAACATAAGGATGGGGCTTTATTAGAGCTTCTCAACCTCAGCTCCTCGTGGGATTTACCCATCATTCCCATATCCCAAGGCCTGGGAAGGACCAGAGTGACACAGCGGGGGTGGCACCTTCCCCGTGCCTCCAACACACCCAGCTGGGTTGTTCCTTGTTTTCCTATTTTCCTCTAGGATTATTTTAATGCTGTCCCAGCCCAGCTGCATTGAATTGCTTTTCCATTCCCTCCCGGTGCTGCTCCTGGGAAGGAGATGGGTTTGGAAACAGCTGAAACGTGAAGGAAAAGGCAGGACTGTAAACAATCCAGGGGCTCGGGGTGTTGCCCTGTCTGGGCAGCAATAGCTGGAAGGAAAGGGAGGGTGGGATCCTACACAGGGATGAGCAGCTTCTCCAAACCCTCCCCAGTTTTACAGGATTCATTTGGGTGGCATAGAATGGGTTGCTTCTTCCTCTGCTTCCTGGATAAAAGATGGATATAGCCCAGATAACCAGGGATTGATGAAGGGTCTGACATGCAACCTGCAGTGGAAGCAGGAGGATAATTAATTCCTTGCTTTCCAAAGGAGTGAGGGGTTTGCAACAAGATGGTCTTTAAGGTCCAACCTTTCCATGATTATAGTTCTCCTGATACTTTTCCAAACAAGCAGCTCCTCCAGGCATCATCTGCCCCCAGAGGTCATGTTTAGGACGTGGGATGGATACACCAACACTGGGAGACTCTGGGTGGTCACTGTGTGTGTGTGTGTGTGTAAAATTCCATAAAAGATGGGGTTATAAATGTGTCATCAAATGGGAAATTCGGAGCTGCTGAGCTGCTACCAGCAGTAGCCCCCCGGAAGCTCCAGCCCCTCTCCCCATCCAAGGAGAGATCCCATCGGGAAGTGCATCAAGAAGGAAGATGAGCCCTAAAGCTGAAATACTCCTTAAAGAAATTTGGCAGGAAAGTATCTCGTAGCACATGAAAACATTGAGGTCATTCCCCCTGGGATCTGATCCCAGCAATGCCTGGACTGCTCCTGCTGACAGCGTCACCATTCCTGCCTTCCAGACCTGGGCTCTTCTCCAGGCTTTTTTGTTAGTTATATCCAGCAAATCTTCATCCTTGAAGAGGAGGAGGAGGAGGAGGAGGGAGACACTGCCCGGGAGGGCCTGGTGCCTTTGGCTTGCCCTGGGAATGGGAATGGGGCCGTACTTGTCATTGCAGGGACACAAGAAGAATCCTGAGGGGAAAACAATCTGCTTTCCTTTCTGCTAATGAATTTCGTGGTTTGGAGGTGAGAGAAATTGGATATTTCAATGGGATATTTGTCACTGGTGAGAGGAACTGAAAGATTATCCCATTGGATGCTGACTCCGGGCATCTCTTCCATGCTACCCCCAGCTGGGAATACCGTGGACTTTAGTCCTACTTCCCCCCCCTTTTTCCCATTTCTTTGCAAATTCAGAATTAGTTTCTGGGGAAAAAAACACAACTTTTGGGATGTGCCTTTCTGGGGCTACGTGTTTCCATGGAGCATTGAATGGATGGGGTTGGAAGGGATCTTAAAGACCATCTAATTCCACGGGCAGGGAAGTGTGCAAGGAGTTGCTCCAGGTTTTTGCAGGGAGCTCAGCAGACGTTACGGATGTGCCGGGAGCCAGCTGGGGAGTGTTGCCGGAGCTTTATTCCCAGTGTCATCAAATCCAGCTGAATCCAGGATAAACAGTGAATTATCTGCAGTGAACATTATTCAATATAAACCTCACTCATAAGCAAGAATAAACAGAAAGCCAAGGGGAAGCCAAAGATAAGCCCGATCCATGTGGGCCGATCCCTGTTTTTGATGGATTTGTTTTTTGAGGCACAAGGGTTCAGCTGGAAGCCACACTTAAGGTAGCAAAAAGCAGGCCACACGTCACATTCCCAACAGCCTGGATGGGGAGAGCTCAGCTTAGACTCCAGAAGTTTGCATTCCAAGCTCAGCACATGCACTGCAATAACCATTCCCTGTTTCCAGCTCACATCCCCTGGGACTCAAGCCTGGGATGCGGCTGGGCCTGCTCTCTCACACGGGGTGTGTGATGCTGCAGCTCCCAGTGCCAGGAAGTCCCGGTCATTCCCTGCCTTGCAGAGCCGGGGCCTGCTCTGACCCACTTCCCAAATGCACAGAAATCCCTGAATCCTTCCTTCCCTCCCAACAGTGTTTTCTCACTTAAAGGAGAATTCGGCTTGGGCACATTTAAATGGGAAAGAAATGTTTGTTCCTACCCTGGCCAAAATAAATGAATAAATGTGTAACTATTTCCCTGGAACTTCTGACACGTCAAGGTTTGACGCTTTAAGGTTTGCCTTAAAGAATCCAAAGTTTCCAGCTCCTTTGGCTGTGGAGAATTCCTCGGAAACCTGCCCCATCCCTGCACGTAGAGCCCCAAAACGGGAGGGGGAAAGCTAAAAAAGATCACAAACTGCTGTTGGCACGACCCAAAGTTGGAGTTTTTGAGGAGAAACTGGGATGTGACTCACGTGGCTCCCGCAACAAGCGGGTGATGCTATCCTGGGATGGATCCTTTCCTTCCAGAGCCCCAGGAGCATCCCCCTGCAGGAATGAGAGGAGGCTGGAAAGTTTCCACTGGAGTGGTTTGAACCCAAAGCCTACGAGGTGCTGCCATAAATCCTGCTCTGGGATCCCTGTTCCGCAGCCAAGGCTGCCGTGCCCTCTCCTGGCTGAGCTCCGGAGGCCTCCGGAATGTGCTGAGCCTGGAATTGCTCACCAGAGGGTCCCTTCTGCAGGATCAGATGCGTCCCACATCCTTCTGAGGGCTGGTGTAATTACAGAAATCCTGGAAAATTTCTATTCTGGGGGGAAATTTTTCCTTTCATCCACTTTTTAAATTATTACGAGTTTTTACAACCACATGTGGGGTCTCTTTGAGCCCAGGGAAGCATATTTTGACCGTGGCTTTCCCAGCGTATGTGGAGCAGATGGATTAAAACTCCATGGAAAACAGGAGGGAAGGAAGCCTTCCTTGTTGCAAGCTGGTGGTGCAAAAGTGACATAGTTTGGAGTGGGGGAAAACAACCAAAAAATCCCTTTTTGCATGGGAAAGAGTCGCAGTCCTGATCACAGCTTGGGAAAGCAGCCGCGATACGGTGGGATATGCAGAGCAATTCCAAGGTGGTTTTCCTTTTCCATGTTATGCCGAGTTTTTTCTCCTTTGGTTTTGTGAGCTTTAACTCTTTTCCCTCTTCCATCTCATATTTACCCAAGGAAATGGGGCGGTTGAATAGGAGGAAGGCAGGGGCTGCCGAGCCCCACGGCACCTCTGGCTCCCCATCCGGGTGCTGGGGGGGGATCCTGAGGAGCTTCCCTGCATTCCAATGGGATGGAGGAGTAATTACTTCTGAGCTGGGCTTCTCCCCGTTCCCTCCTCTGCAAAACTCATGTAGGGCTTGGAAAAGGGATATTCCAGGAGCTGGAGCACCTCGTGCCAGGGCAAACCAACCGCTAAGGAATTGGGATGTTTGGGAGAGGAGGAAAACAAAACGAGCTCTAAAATCACTGGGGAAAGGTCAAGCAAGGTTTTATTGTCTTGCTGGGACTCTGGGAAGAAGCAAATCCCACCCTGTTTGAAGCATCACCGGGATCTCAGGTCTTCCTGGACGGATGCTTGGATGCAATGGCCTTTGCTCAGGAGCAGAGGTGATTTGTGTGGGAATAAAGCCCTGGATCTGACCCTGGGGTGCTTGGAGTTGCCAGAACAGGCTGGACTGGCAGTAGGGAGTGAGCTGGAAAGATGGGAAGTGTCTGGGATTAAATCCTAATTCTGCTCCCAATCCCTCTCGCTGGGGATGGGGCTCAGTGGGATGGCAGGAGGTGGCACAGGAAAATGTCACTAAATCCTCCTGTAGTAGTCCAGAATCCCAGAATGAATTCCATACAGAAGTGACCACCACTGGGGCAGAACCTTTGGATCAGCTCCATAATTAACTCACTCTATGACTCCATTTCCATACAGGATTAATAACTGGTGACCCACAGGTCGGCAGCCCCTTCCCTCTGCCAGCTCCTCTCCCGTATGGATGGATCCATGCCCAGGATGGATCCATGTGATGGTGGCCATCGCCATCCAATGGCACCCATCTCCTTGCATTAATTAGTCTGGGAAAGCCGTTAGTAATTGTCTGGTGTCTGTTAATGAGGGCCCTGCCTGCACCAAGACATGGGTGACAAAAACACCTCAGTACCCCAAACTCAGGGATTGACAAAATTTAGGGATCAGATCCCTGCCTTAAACCTGGCTTAATTTACCAGAGCTGCCGAGCTGTGCTTTAAACCTCCCCTGAGGTTTCCCTTGGTGGAGCTGCTGTGGGAAGGGAGGGTCCTGCTGCCTTTCCCCGCCGCCTGCACAAGCCAGCGCTGGTGGTGGGGTGCCAGCGGTGCGGGACGCGGATCCCGCCGGGATTTCTCCGGGAAGCGAGGCGCTCCGCAGCACAATGCATTGTTTCCTGCAGGGAGGGACGCCGCAATACAGGAAAACATCAGCACTTTTCTGCAGGCACCGCTCAGGCACTGCCTGGCCCCGAGCTCTCCTGCTGCCCTGCTCCCAGTGGGAGCCGGCACAGCCCAGGTGCCAGCGGAGCAGGGATGGATTAGGTTGTTTTCCGTGGAATTACGCCGATGTCCGCCCTCCCAGAGCAGCACCTTGGATGCCGCCGCGCTCCCGTGCGCCCTGTCCGTGGGTGCTGGATGCACCGGAGCAGCCGTGTTGTTTATCGCATTAACCTCCAGGACGAGAGCTCCATAAATAAAAGACGGGGCTGTGGGGATTGTTCGGAATGTGGGCGATAAAGATAAGAGCCGGGGAGGCTGGGCAAAGCCCTCCCGGACAGAGGACGTGTTCCCCGTGTCCGGTGGCCGCGTTCCTCCCTCCTTATCGCGGCGCAGCAGGAGCCGGGCGCCGGTGCCAAGGGATGTGCTGGGTGCCCGAGCTGGAATGGCACTGCTTCAGCAAGGGAAAAAGGGAATAAAAGTCAGCAGCCCCTTGGCTGGTGGGGAGGGAGAAGCACTGGGATCGCAGCTGGAGGGAAACCTCCCCTTGATTCCATACCCAGATCACGGATTTTTAGCTATTTTTGCCCCCTGAAGTGACAAAAACAAGGAAGAAAATAATTCCTTGGAGGATTAAAAGGCATTTTGTCTTTTCGAGCACTATTTATTGGTGCCCTCCCCTGTGCCATGACAAGCACGTGGCTATAGGTATGCACCACTGGATTCACCTATGGAGAGGGGATGGATGGAGCCAGAGCCGAGGTCACGGGAATTCTGGGGCTTGGATGCAGCTCTGAGACCGCTGGCACTGGGTGGAAAATGTAAACAGCCACAAAAATAGAAGTGGACCAGGCTCCAATTTCCAGATACTGAGATGCCACAAGGCTTGCTAAGTTTTTCAGGAGAACCTGGATATTCATGGGATGGAGGTGTCTCCTCTCGGATTTGGGAAGGGGGAGCACTGGTTGAGACAGTGCAGGGACTGGGGCCATAACCAGCCATCCTGCTGGTAGGAGGGAGCTGGTCCCACGGTGTGGAGGTGGGATGCTACCCTTTCCCAAAACTTAGTGTTTTCCCATATTTTGGTGATTGATTGGCAGGTCAGAGCTGTGTGTGCAGCTTCCCACAGCTGCAGCTGGTGTGGGACTTCACTGGAAAATTATGGCCAACTTCACCCAATTCCCGTGTTAGAACTGAATAAGAAATATTTATGATCCAGGTGCTCCCTCCCCTGCTGTAATTCCAAGGCTTTTTACCTTTCCCAGGAGCAAGCTCATCTCCAGGCATTATCTGTGGATGCTTTCTGAGCATCCCTGTGGGTTTTGGTGAAGGACAGCGTGGCCCGGGGACAGGCCCGCTGGAAATGGGAAGAGCCCTGCAGATAAGCATCTGGATCCTGCAATTGTTATCCCGAAAGGAGCAGCAGGAGCAAGGAGGGGAGGAACAGGGGATGGTCTGAGGGGGCAGAGAGGGGCCAGGTGGGGGCTCACAGGGGATGGAGCTGCCGGGGGGTGTTTGCAGATGGACACAATCCTTGTCCATCCCGGACACCTGCACGGCCCGGCCTGATCCGAGCCCAGCTGGAGGCAAGGGCAGCCTTTCCACTGACCTCACTGGGGAAACATTCCCTCCTCCCTGTTTTTGCAGGAAGGAAAACACTGGGGAATGAGAGACTGGGTATGCAGGATTTAAGGAAAAATGCGTGCCCTCAGCTGTGGCAAAACACAAGGAGCCTGTGCCTAAAGGCTGAGCCCATTCCCAAAGCCCTCCTGGGATTTCCTGAGGAGCAAACAGCCCTTTTTCTCACTGCCAGGCCCCTGTGGGGGCTCCAGCTGAGATCCAAGCTGGATACCATTGGCTACAGGAGGTCTGGGGTTCAGCCTCCCTATTCCACCACAGTAAAAGCTTCCAATTCTTCTTTTGTCCCAAAGGCTGCCTTTTGGGATCAAGTGAAAGCTCTCTGCCAAAGCCAGGCTTCCCATTAACTGCTCCCAACAGAGTTGATTCATTTCTCTGTTAAACAGCTCATTCTGGGCGGTTTGGTGTGGTTTCCCAAAAATTATCAGGAGAAGCTGGAAAAGCCTTATCAGGCAGCTCTGCCTTTGGCTACTGTGCCACCCCGACAGGACAGTGGGAGTTCCAGAGAGGTTATCCCTAGGGAAGTGGGAAGCAGGTTGTACCACACAGGCACTGCAAATGGGCAACTCGGAAAATAAAGGCAGTGTCATTCCCATCCTGCAGAGAAACAGGGGAAAAGTTACTTTCCCAAATAGATGGGATTATTGCTGGCATTCCCACAGCATCCATGGCTCCCCTTCCCTCTGGTGCTCATCCCTCTGTTATCATGGATGTGGGAATCCCCCTCAGCTAAACTTTCCCTTTTAATGCCACTTCTGCATTTAAAACAGGCACCATTCCCATGACTTTTAACAGGAAAGGGTGGAAAAGTGGCATCCCACTGTTTATGGTTGGAGGAACTTGTGGTTGTACCGTCTTTCCTTGGAGCTCTTCCCTGCCTGATTCTTCAATCTGTTTATTTATATATATTTTTACCACTAGTTTTCACTATTAAAGAATAGTGAAGTCATGAGGAGTGACGGTGTCACTGCTCCCGGTGACATTGAGCACTATCCAGGTAGGGAAGTTGGTATCAGAGCCTCACCCAAACCACAAATTCCCTCGCTAAATTCCACCTCCTGAAATGATCCCCCTTTATGATCCTCTGAGACAGAGAGGTTTTCCATGTAAGACAGCCCTCCTTCATTTAGCCTTGGCAAATTCCCATCTTGGCCACGGTGGTGGATTCCTGGAGCCCCCCCAGCCACAAATCACTGGATGCAAAGTGCCGCAGCGGCCGGAATTTCGGATGTGATCTTCCTTGGACACGTGTCTCCGAGCCCGGAGCATTCTGGACTGACCTCCTGTGGAATTTGGGCTATAAATTTCCCTGGCAGTTCTGGCACCGAGCGGGACTGACAGTGTTGGAGCTCCCACCTGGTTTTGAAAGACATTTGGTTGTGATTAAATGCTGAAGGTGGAGAATCCACCCTGTCCCGGGGTGATCCCTCCTGGGATCAAACAGGCACGGCTCCAGCAAGGCGGATGAGGAATGAGGGTTTTGTTTAGGTGGGATCAGTTTGGGTCTCCAGGTGTTCCAGCTGTGCACTGGAAGCAGCAGTATGTTTGTTTGGAGCTACACAGCTGCTTATTCTTCCCATTTATGTGGGATTTCAGGGATTGTCCTTCCCTCTTCATTCCCTGGGACTGAACTGGGGGAAGCACAGGAGCCTCCTCTGGAGCCCTCGGTGCCAAACTGGGGGGACCAAACCCCTCCGTGGGAACAGCCTCTCTGGAATGAACCCGGAGCCGCTGGAAAAACACCATGTTGTGGTCCTGGCTCTGTTGCCATGGCAATGAGTTCTTGGATTACATCAGCAGAGTCGGATGGGGCCATTCCTGGTTTGTCTGCCTGTCCAAGGAGCTCCCATCAGTGACAACCAGAATCCCAGCGAGGACAAGGCTCCTCTTCTGCACCTCCCCATGGCCTGCATCCCTCCTCACCCTCCTTTTCCATGGAGAAATGCCCTAGGAGCTGTGCCAGCCTCTGATGCTGGACACGGTGGGATCTGTAGGTCATTCCCTGCCTGGGTTGGGATGGCAGGGCAGGCCTGGAGCAGATTTTTGGGAAAAGCTTTTTTTCCAGGGGATTAGAGGGAGTAGAGTCTTTCCGTCAGAGAAACAGCATGAACGCACAACTCTGACTCTTGCAAACATTTCCAACTGGGAACAGCTTGAAAGGATTACAGAAAACAGGGAACACAGATCCCCATGAGGGCGTTGGAGACGGCAGACTGCCCTGCTCTGTCCCGGAGTGCGTGATGCCTCCGTCATTCCCGCCTGGATGTGACTTTGGGATTACTAAGGGGTGAAGCACCACGTTGGTTGCACGTGAGTCTGTGTGTGTCACTGATGGGAACCCCTGGGATGGGATGTCTTGACTGATTTCCAAGTACAGAGCACTGACATCCAGCTGGGATGAACTTCAGCTTTACAAACCCTAGATAAGCAGGGGTTATCCTGGGTCACAGGCAGCTGTCTGGCTCGGGATGAGCAGTCCCTTTGGAAGGAGCACGGATTTTGTGCTGATGTCCCACTGAGTCCCCAGGCACTGGTGTCTTCACGCCTCAGCTGCATTTTTGGGACAGTTTCCCTGAAAAAAGCAGCCCCAGAATTCCCTGGGGAGGTGATGGACACGATGTGCCTGCAGCCCATGGGGGTCACAGTGAGCCTGTCAGCGTTAAGGGTGGATCAGAGGCGGAAACTCCACCCCAGCCGACACATCCCTGCCAAAACAAACAGGCGGGAGTGCACTGCTGCCCCAAGGCACCGGGAGAAAGAATTCCCAGCCCTGGCTTTGGAAACGGAGTGTTTATGCCACTGTTTGATGGTCCTCCATGAGGGNAAAGCGCATCCCGATGCACACCAGGAGTGTTCCTTGGCTCTTCCCAAGGGAGGTTTGGAGCAAGGCGTGGAGACCCTCTTGGGTTTATCTTCCCAGTTTGTGTTTCCCAAGAGGCTTTTTCAGCCCCATTTGGAAAGTTTGGAGGAAGGGAGCAGAGTGTGCCAAGCCACCTTCCTCTGCTCCGTTCCTCCGGTCCTGCACCTTGTCCTTGGAATAAAAGGACGATGTTCCTGCTTCTCAGCAAAGATGGGCTGTTCCTTGCCATGCACTCACATTTTCCAGAGGAACAGAATTCCCACCCTGATCCTCGTGGCTCAGCCCGCAGTGACGGGTATGGCGTGACTTTGTACACCTTGTCCCAGCTCCGGAAAAAGGCAGGAAAGTTCGGCACAGCCCGACTGGCTGGCATTTTGACGTGGGAATTCTGGGCCTATAAATGGCTCTTTGCTCATATCTCAGCTCTAGGTGTGTGTCTTGAACTCCCAACCTTTTGCTCTGCAGAGGGAAGTGCTATTTGTGGAGTCACGGATCCACTCCTAAACTTTTCCATAACCTCTGCGTGTTCCCTTGGGAAGTTTGAAATGTCACGCTGTGCATCTCCTGGCAGCAGGGGGTGAGGGAAGTAGCTGGTCAGCTCCTTGGCCCCGGAGTCCACCCAGGAGAGATGGATGTAAAAATCATATTGAAGTCATTTGGGGTCTTTTTTTTGCTTCCTTTCGGCTTCTGAGCCTTTCCAAGGCATTTATGTCTTTGCCAGATTTTTCTCTGACACTTTAAGGATCCAACCTGTTTTCCTCTTATTATTCTCTTTTAAGGATGGGTTTTCATGTTTTCACATGTCTGGGAGGTAGGTAGGGCTTAAAATTATGGACCTGTCATATTTTGGGATGTTCTTCCCAACACAAGCCTGGGCTTGGCAGTCCCACCTGTGCAATCCCAACTGCAGCCAGACCGGCACCAGCCCAGCGTTCCCAACCACTCGGGGGGATATTTGGGATAAACAGTGCTTGGAAATCTGTTGCCAGGCCCTTTAGGGCAGTGCAGTGAGGATGCTTTGGCACACCCCTAATAAATACCCCACTGGCAATGATGCCCTAATGAATCTTCATTATATTTCAGCGTGCAAGCTGAAAATATTCATCCTCTCCATAAAAACCTGTTTAATGCCCTTGGAGATGCTCCTGGAGTAGGAGTAGCACAGCTCCAGCAGAGGTTTGCTGTTCATGGAGGTGTCTCCATTCCCACCCTGGCCACAGGTTCACAGAACCGACTGGAAAACCTCACAATTCCCTGGGTCCCTGTGAAGATGAGCTGCAGGAATAGATGCATAAAATGTCACCTGATTCTTTTATCACCTTTGGGACAGTGGTGGGGACCCAGGATTTATCTTCTGGGAAAATAAAGGTATTTCAGGTGTACTTAGGCGTCATTTCAGACCTGCTTTGCTCTGCAAACCAGCAAAAAAAACATCTTTCCCCTCCCAGTAGTTTCCTAATGTTCAGCTTCTTTACTTTCCCCATTTCTGAGGGCATTGAGAAATAAACCAAGTCAAGGTTTTTCCTTATTATAATCCCCTTTTCCCTATGGAAAGAATTCCTATTTCCCTTTTTGCCTGAGGAGAGGGAGGTGGAGGGATGCCCAGAGGTCAGATCCATCCCTTTAGGCACTGCACTTCATCCTGCCTGTGCCTATCCCAGAAAATTCAGCCTCATCAGAGCCTTCTCTGTGTTCGCAGCAACATTTTCCCTGCGATCCTGGCTTATAATCACACAAAGGATAATGATGGAGCACAGTGTTCTGGGATTTTAATTGAGGTGAAGCACAGCTTTTATAAACTCCAGCTCCATCCAAAGGGATACTTTTACTTTATCCACTCTGGCATTTTTACAGCTCTTGAGTTTGTGTCTTTCTGGCGCTTTGCAATCATTAAATATCCCGGAGTAAAAGCAGATGCTTTTAACAAAGAGCTCGTGGCCTGAACAAAAGTCACAGCTGCTTTTCTGAAGGGTGTCTGGGCATTCCTGACTCCAGTGCTCTCTAGGAATATTAATATGTTAGCGCTAGTTGGGGAAATATTCTTTCAAAGAGGAGTTATTAGAGTGCAAACACTTCTGTATATTCATTTCTGTATATTCAAAGGGCAGGGTGGCCACAGGTCTAAAAACCATCCCTGGAATTCAGCATAATTATCAGGAATAAGCACAGGGCTGGTAAATTACCAGTGGAAAAGCTTTCCCAACCCTTTTCCTTCAGCTGGAGTCGATCAAGCCCCTCGCCTTAGAGGTGGATTAATTTTGACTTTTGGGAAGTGTGAAGGCGGAGCCTGACAAAGCCAGATCATGGAATCTCTTCAGTTGGAAAAGATCTCCAAGGCCATCCAGTCCAACCTTTAGATGCAAAAAGCAGGTTTTGTTTCAAGGTGTGGCTCTGCCTGTTCAGCCCATGAATTCCCTCACAGGCAGAGCCACATTTCCCTGACCCTTTCTTAATTTCCTTGGATCAATCCTGGGTTTTATTAACAATCCACCACTCAGATGGTGCAATGCCATGGAAGGATGGCAAGCAGGGGGAAGCCCTTATGCAGGTAAGTGATGTTTGCTCACCTGGGATTGAAGCAGTTCCACAGCCAAGGGTATGAGCTGTATAAACAATGGGAAAAGAGGCAAAATGAAGTGAATCTTAGGGAGCCAAACAGCCAGAAATCCCTAATCTGCTCCTTTATCCCCAAGGCTGGCATAACCCTGAGTTCCATGTGGGCACCATGCCCACGAGAGGCACATCCAAGCCTCATTCCACAATTATTTGAGTTTTAACCTTTCCTTGGAATTGCAGATTGATTATAATCTCTGATGGCTTCAGTTTTTATCCTAATTAATATCTGTAAGAGTGATTAGTCCTGAGGTGGAGCAAAGGACCAGCCCTGCTCATTCCCACCTCCCAGGCCAGCCCGACCACCTCAACAACAACAACATTCTCCTTCACTCCCTTTACTCTTTGTTGTTATTCTACGAGCAAAATAATGAATTATTTCCCCTCCAAACTGGGCAAGGAGGTCTTGGGGGAAAAGCCAAACTCTGGGAGGAGTCCAAAAATAACCAATCTGTTCACTTCCACAGAGCCTCCATGCCCCCTCCCCACCCCCCCCCCTCCTCTTTTTCAGTGCTTAATGACCATGCTGGGAACAAATATTGATGGTTAAAAGGGGATTAATTGGGCTCTTAATGAGCTTGAACTGCAGCTTGATGTGGCTTTTGATGAGATCACGATGTTCCATCGGCACTCGCAGTGACAGGGACAGATCTCAGCGTGGCCCTTTTCCAAGCAGGACAGCTGAAAGGAGCAGACAAGGATGGAATGAGAGATGAAGGCAGTTGGGAATTTCTTCATGGAATTGGGTTGTTAAGCGCTGGGAGGCGCTGCAGTCGTCACCCCTGGAAGTGTTCACGGGGTGGCTGGACGTGGCACTGGGTGCTCATTGATGAGCTTGGGGTTCTTTTCCAGCCCAAAGGATTCCATGGGACGGTGTGTGACTCCCGAGCTGCAGCTGGGGCCGACCTTCACCACCACACAGACAGTGACTAAGCGTGAAATGCAGCAAAAATATTTTGCCAGGTGTTTGTTTCTCCAGGCAGCTGCTCCTTGAATGTTTAGTCATGCCGGGCCAAGGCTCCACACCCAATCTGGGGATGGAAAGGGCATTTTCCCATCACAGCAACAGCACCTGGAGGTACAAACACGCCCACGGAACGATGCCCAAAGGCAGATCACGACTCCCTGACACTCGGGTTCAGGACACACAGAGAGACCAGATAAAAACCTAAATTCTCATCTTTTCCCCAAATAATTTGGATACTCAAGCCATGACGAGCACATTAAGGAAAATAATCACTGGGGGGAAAATAGTATTGCTGTGAAGACAGATGTTTACATTTAAAAAAAAAACATAACTGGTCTAATTCCAGTGTCTAAAAGTCAAGAGGCTTCTGTAGGATGACATGAAGTTTGGGGTCTTGCAAGGCGATGCTGCTTTCTGGGGGCCAAGGGAAAACACAGCAGGCTGGTGCCAAAACATCACTTAGTCCAATGCATTGAGACTTATTTTCTTTAAAACTCTCCCTGCTTAACAGCTGGGATCAGGTGGAATTTGTCTGGCATCACCTTCATCCACCCAGCAACTATTTTAATCTGAGCCCTGGTCGACGCAGCGGCTGATAAGATCAGCAGGGCCGGGACTGTAAACCTGGCAAGGAGTCGCTCTTTTCTTGCCATTAAGAATAACTTTGGGGTTTGTTTTGCTTTGTTGCTTTTGGCTGGGAGCAAGGTGCTAATATTAATTTATTCTCTGTGATCCCCTGCAATCCGTATGGCCTTAGCACAGAACAGTCTGACTTGGAAAGGACCCCGTGTAGGAGAGGGGGGGGAAAAAGGGTGTTTTTTTCCCCCTCCTTTTGCTGATTGAATATTTGTTTTATATTGAAGTGCCTGTAACTAAACAGGAGGAGATTGTTTCCCAGAGGAGAAAGCATTAACATCCTGTCCTTTAGGCTGAGACTAAACATCATCCACCTGCTTTCTAGATCCTTGGTGGAGAAACAGGATCTTTATGATCTTTATGAATCCCCTGACCCAACTATTTAAAACTTAACTATTTAAAACTCAGCTAAAACTGTTTAAAGATAGGCTTGACTTCAACTTAGCTATTATAAACTCAACTAAAACTATTTCAATATGGGCTTGACTGGAAGAGCTCAGGACTTAAAAAAAAAGAGGGAAATGCTGTCCTAGAACTCTATCAGATCTTCAACAGTCCCTGGAATGTGATAAAAAAATCATTCACTTCCACAGGTAAACTATTTGTTTTGATGCCTCAGGTTTAGCAGGGGTTAAAATATTTTTGTTGTTCTGGAAGGAGGAGAAGAAAAAGAAGTTTACTATGTGCCAAGAGCCTAAAAATGTGTGATAAACAAGGGCACGTAGCAAACTAGCTGTGCAGAGGATTTATTTAGTAACAAAAGGAAGCCATCATTGATACACTCCCTAAATTTGGGTTTCCATCGCCCTAACACGCCACTTGTCACAAGTGTGGGGTCAGGATCAGAGCAAATTAACCCAAAAGCAGCCCCGCCGCCCTTCCCTGAAGTTGTGGGAATACATCCTATCGCAAACGCCGACACGCAGGAATGAGCTACCAAGAAAAATGAGACTGGAAAAGCAGCAATTCCCGGGCCAGAGCCAAAATCAGGGGCGCCTGAGTGCCCAGGGTGCTGCTGACCTGGCTCCAAGCTTGTTCCGGAGAGACCTTCTCAAATGAGGGTCTCGACCTCGGGGGGAGCCCTTCCAGTGACCTTCGGATGTGCCCCCACATCGGTAACACGGAGCTGATGTCAAAAGTGTTGGCTCAACAGCACAAGGGAACAGGAAGGGGTGAAAAGAGCTTTTAATTTAGTTTTGGACCACACTGGTTGAAGAAAACCCCATGGCAGGAAGGGGCACTGAACTACCTGGTAGTCCGGATCAGGAAGGTGACAATCACTTACATTTTCCAATCGACAACTTAATTTATTATTATCCCCCACATTGACACATTAAAGTCATCAGTGTTGTAGAGCCCCAAGTTCTCAGGAAGGAAGAGATCATGATTTTAGCTGAACCAAGACCCCACCTGGAGTCCTGCAGCCAGCCCTGGAGGCCCAGCACAGGAAGGACATGGAGCTGTAGGAGCAAGTTCAGAGGAGGCACTAAGATGATCAGAGGGTGGAGAACCTCTGCCATGAGAAAAAGTTGTAAGAATTCGGACTGTTCAGACTGGAAAAGAGGCTTCAGGGTGACCTAATTGTGGCCTTTCAGGACCTGAAGAAGCCAACAAGAAAGATGGAGAGAGACTATTTTCAGGGACCTGGAGGAACAGGACATGGGGAATGGCTTCACACTGACAGAGGGCAGGGCTGGATGGGATATTGGGAAGGAATTCTTCCCTGTGAGGGTGGGCAGGCCCCAGCACAGCTTTCCTGGAGAAGCTGGGGGTGCCCCATCCCTGGAAGTGTCCAAGGCCAGGTTGGACAGGGCTTGGAGCAACCTGGGATAGTGGGAGGTGTCCCTGCCCATGGCAAGGGGTGGGACTGGGTGGTCTTTAAGGTCCCTTCCAACCCAAAACATTCAATGAATTGATGATCTTGGACTTCAATGTTTGGATGTGAAGATTCTCCACTGAGATAAACTGTTCTTTACTGCAAATTAAATTTCACTTCTTTTAAGTATTTAAATATTTCCCTTTAAGACAAAACACAGAAGGACTTTTATCAATTCCTGTGTTTTTCAAGTGACACAAGGATTTTGGAATTTTTTGACGGAATATACATAACTCCTGGTTTTTGAGACTGACCATAGAGCAGCGTGAGGGGGAGTATTTGTGGGCTGTTTGATTTGCAGCACAATAACACGCCAAAATTTATTACAGAGAATAGCAGGAGAGCCTAAGCAGAGCTGACACGTGGAGCAAGGGCCTGCTGTTTGCTTTCCATCAGGAGTTTGTCTGGAATTTGCATTTTTAGACTATGCTGAAAGCTCTGTCTCTGTTTTGGGGACAACCCGGAGGTTTGCTGAGTGGTGGCTTGGCTCCCACCCAGGAAAGCTTCAGGAAAAGGCTTTTTGAAGCCCTCCTTGCATTTCCATCGTTGACATCCATGGCTGGATTCTTCCTGACACAAAGATCAGTTGAACAGCAAGAGGTAGGAATTGTCCACCAAGGGAAACTACTCAGATCAGCCTTTTTTTTATCCTTCCCAGAATATCCTCATTCCAACCTCCTTAACTATTTAACTCGTGTGATTCCAAGCATTTCACTGTGAAAGAGGTCCAGGTTATGTGAGCAAGGCACTGGACACGGATCTCTGGATCCTGGAAGGGATGAGCAGGGCTGCTCTTTCCAAAGTCTGCAGCATCCTCTGGTGGAGCCATAAGGAAGGGAGAGCCATCCGGGGAAGAGGCACAATAAGGTTTCATTTGGGGTCTCCAAAAATGTACCTCAGTTTTGCTCATCTGCATCGAGACTGGGAAGAGCCAAAATCGCCAATGCCCCAGTGCCAGCCAGGTGATGCCGTGTGTGAGCTTCCCACTGTGCTCCAGGGGGGAAGAGACCACCCAGCAGCCAGCCTGGGATTTGGGGATGTTTCCCTCCCTTCTTCTGACAGAGATGTCCTGGCTGACCTTGGGTGCGTGTACGGTGGGTCAGGAGCAGAACCTGTGACCCGACTGGCAGAGCTGACTCTCAGCTTCTCCCCTTTTCCCACTCTTAGTCACCAGGATCAGAGCCTGGGGTATTTCTTCACTCCCAACCAGAGGATACACTCAGATAAAATCTGAGTTCCCAGGCTTTGATTCTTTCCTGTATTTTGTTGTGTTTTGGCTCAAAGGGCAGAACAGGTCATTTTATTACGACATCCCTGCGCCTGGAATGCTTGACCCACCATGGGGCACCCGGGTTCAGCATCTTCCTTGGCCCAAGGGGGTTCGGACACCTCTTGGCCACCTCCCACCCGTTTCATTCCTCCTGTTGAAACTCCACAGAACAAGTGTTGACTTGGAGAGAGTGACTACAACACCCTTCCTTCCCTCTTCCCACACAGCAACCAGGACACTCAAGGGAGATGTAGGGAGCAAGGAGACTTCTATTCCAGGCAGCTCCTGAGGTGCACCCGAGCACTCAGAACATCTGGAGAATCAGGTGGATCTCCCGAGAAGCAACACTGGCTTGGCCGAGGGCAAGCGTGGAATCCATCCTGGAATCACGCAGCGGCCAAAGGTGAAATTCCAGAATCCCTCCGGGGCGGCTCGGCAGAGACTGACACGCAGGCACGACGCGGCGCTGCCAACTTCTCCGGCAATTCACTCAATCCTTGCTAAATTGGCCTCCACTTCATCTTCCCTCCCAACTCCTCTGGGTGAGGGCTGCCGAGCAGGCCGGGTTGCCGATAAAGTAAAAGCAAACACCCTTCCCCGGCGCGGAGACGCGGGGAATATTATCCTGACATTTCAGCGCGGCTCGCTCACCTCGCCGCCCGCTCCCTCCGCCCCGAGGGCCGTGCCGTGGCAATAGAAACATTCCCCGGCTACAAACACAATAATCAGGGCTGGGAAGCGGCCCGGGGGTGGGAGCGTTCCCTCCTCCTCCTCCTCCTCCTCGGGATCCATTGGCATCCACGCGGTGGTGATTTCCATTCCGCCTTCCCTGCTCCCACATGCGTGGGTGCTTTTTAATATCTGGCCCCTCAAAAGCCTGACAATCACGGGAACGGGGCTCAAATTTGTGTGATGAAAGTGCAAAAGGGTAGGCAGCGTGGATGTCGGCCTCTCCATGAGTTATTTTCATGAAGGGATTTCTCTGACATTCCCTCAAGGAGTTGCCATCGTTCAGCGTTTCTGCGCGCCGCTAAAATTTGAAGATTAAATCTGCGCTTAAAAAAAAAAAAAAAGCATCCAAGGAGGAATTTATCTTGGAGACGAGATTGGTGTGTCAAGGCCCTTGGCAGCCCACAGGTTTGTTTAAAGCGATTTTAGGTGATAAATACCAGGAATGTGGGCTCTCTGGTGGGAAACAGCAGTTCTGGGAGCCCCCAGGGTTTTGTGCCTCTCCCAAGCCCAGATTTACCCCCCCAAAGCTCAGAGATGGTTTCTACAGACACCTCTCTTGATGTCCCAGTACCCACAGAGGATATCCCAGTATCCACAGAGGATATACCGGTATCCACAGTGGGTATCCCGGTGTTCACACTGGGAGAGGCACCAAGTGGAGCCGCCACAGCAAACTGGGCCCCGCAGTGTCCCCTGAGGGACAAACCCACAGGAGGCAACGCAGCCTGCTTGAACAGAGCGGCCCAAAGCGTCGAAACAAACAGTTTCTATCAATTTTGGGGTGATTTGGGGTGTTTGGGGGCGGTTTTTGGCGGGTCGTGGGTCGTTCCGCGGCGTTATCCGCAGGCCTGCGGGAACGCCCTGCCCTCACCCAAGATGGCGGCCGCGCTGAGGCGGCGAGGCGGCGGCGGCCATGTTGGGTGCGGGCGGGGCGCGGCGGCGGTGG
>VXBX01004084.1:68079-88058 GCA_013400415.1 Scytalopus superciliaris
AAAAAAAAAAAAAAAACCAAACCCCAAAGTTTAAGATTTTTGGAGGAATTTGGCCAGCAGTGTGCTGGAGTGTGGGTGGGCGTTCTCTGGAGCATAAATGGAGATCTTTCTGGAACATAAATTGAGATTTTTCTGGGGGATAAATGGACATTTTCTGGAGGATAAGTGGAGGGTTTTTTCTGATGGGTAGCTGGAGGTGCTCTAAAGGATAAATTGAGGTTTTTTTTCTGGAGGATGAATGGGGGTGCTCTGAAACATAAATGGAGATTTTTCTGGGGGATAAATGTGGGTGCTTTGGAGAGTAAATATAAACTCTGTATACGATAAATGGAGGTCTTTCTGGAGCACAAATGGAAATTCTCTGGAACAGAAGTGGAAATGCTCTGGATGTTGCTCAGCTTACCCAGAAGTCACCAGACAAGCTGAAAACTTGTCACTGTTTGCTCAGTGTCCCAACTTACCTAACTATGTATCTGCATCATGTGGGAATTCCTGCGAGGAATTTTCCAGGGGATTAACACAGTTGAGTAACTCCAGCTGTTATTTATCTCCTGGTGATACTGGTTCTTACCTGTTACCTTGTTGTCTCACTGCTATAAATATATTTTTATTATCACAATCCATCTTCAAGGCTCTTCTGGTTGTTTACCTTGTCAATATTCCAGAGATTCTCATTTTGATCCCCGTTGGAGCTCTTTGTGCACATGAAGCTACTGAGAGTTTAAAGGAATCCTTCCTAGGAAAATAAATTAGGGAAGACCTTCCTCTTCCCTTCTCTGACGAGAAACTTAAGATCTGACTGAAAAGACTTGAGGGAAAAGCAAGGTGGACTTATATGGGTAACAGGGGTTTATTTTGGGAATATTTACCATCCTTCCTAAAATCCTCTTCCTTTATGGTGTTAATTACCTCATGGAAAAAATGATAAAAAGTATCTACAAATACAAATCTCTTCTTGGAGATTGAGAGCCACTGCTGGGCTTTTATTTTTTAAAACAGCTGTGCTAATTCCAGTTGCACTAATTCCAGTTGCACTTAGTTTCTTATCAGGAATTCAATTGAATTGAAATATGGTTTGAGTTTTGCATCAGTTCTGATGCAAATAAAGTGGTGTTTATGCAATCAATCTGTTGGATTAATTATGTTCTCTGCAAATCTTGCACACATGCACAGGTTTTTAAGTATTTATTTCCTTATTGCTGGGCAGAAAAAGCTGGAAAGACATTACAAACAAATCCATAAAATATGGGAAAAAGTGTTGTTTTCATTTAAATTCCTGAAATGAGTGTTTTGTAGACATAGAGATTCAGCGGCATTTTGGAAAACTAAAGATCAGTTTCCAAATGGGAACAAAATAAGCAAATATTGTTTTTCCTGGAGGACAGAGTGGTGGGAATTGATTAATTTGTGGCGTTTTTCATTGGAAAGACACTTCAGCCAACCGTTTCTGGGGTGATTTAATCCAGAACCAGATGAACCAAGACATGATCTTGGAATGTATCTCTCCCATCTGGCTTAGTATCAGCTCCTGGTGTTAGTAGAGCTCCCATGGGAGCTCGGATCGGGATCTTATCACAGATGGGAATCTTACAGAGGAGCAGGAGGAAATTAGCACGTGCTCTGCTCATTGATTTCTTTAAGCTCCACAGCCCCGGGGTCAGCACAGAAACCGAGGATATCCTGTTGGGAAACATTAAGGGAGCGGATTAAGTAGAAGCTGTTGTGGATTTTTGGGCCAAACCTCTGGACCTGCACTTCTTCCTGCAGCCGTCAGGGCTGTGTCTCCACATGGGGAATAGTTGGCAGGTGTTGGGTTGGGAGCCTTGCAAAGATCCCTGCTGGCTGTGGGAATGACACAGCAGGAGTCGGGATGTGAGGAGTCCTTTCCCAGTAGAATTTAGACAGCTCCATTTTGCACATTTCCCAGTTTCCTGTTTCTGGGGAATGGTTTAGTTAGCATGGTGGTAGTCTGTCAAAGGTTGGACTCGATGGCCCTGGAGGTCTTTTCCAGCTTCAGTGGTTCTATGAGTTCATGTTTCAACCCATGCTTGGTTTGGCTTTTCCCTCCAGTTCCTTTTCCTAAGTAGTTTCCCTGTAGGAATATTGTTTTCTCTGAGGAGGCATCTGGGAACTTGCTGGCAGTGGGAGTGAGAAGATTGTGGATCAGCCAGGTAGGGAGGCTGGGATTCATGGGGATCTCAGCCTCCCAGGATCTGAAGGAGCCTGGTTTGTGCTGTGACCTCTGCTGTTGGAAAGTGCTTGTGTGAGGAATGATTGATCATTAATCCGGGCCAATCACGTCGCTCGTGTTTCGTGCTGCGGAATATTCATTCCAAAGGGTTTTCCTCAGGGATACATCCAAGCCTGTGGCTGAAATAAGCCAAGTGTGTTTGCTGATGAAGGTTGTGTTGATAGGGATAACCTTGAGGTCTTCACTGCATCCTGCGAGCAAGGAATTAGGACATGGAATTCCTCTGTGCTTATTGAATAGAAACATAGGAAGGAGGGAGCACATTCAAACTTTATTTGTGTGTTTCTTCTGGCAGGATGGAGAAAAAGAAAATCCTGATGAAGTCCAAGGTTGCTGCTCCCAACCTCCTGAGGGCACTGCATTCCCTGTACCAGTTCGGGCATCTCTGTGACGTGACGGTTCTCACCCAACACCTGGGAATCCAGGAGGAGTTCCTGGTTCACAAAGCCGTCCTGGCAGCTTCCAGCAACTATTTCAAGGGGCTTTTCCTGCACGAGGAGATGCTGGACACCAAGAACTGCACAGTGACCCTGCAGGACATCTACACGGAGGAGTTCACCTCCTTCCTGGAGTTTGTTTACACTGCGGAGGTGGAGATTGAAGCGGAAAAACTCCAGCGGATGAAAGAAATAGCCGAGAGACTGGAATGCAAGGATTTGCTTGACATCTGTGAAGAAGTGAAAGCAGAGGGCAGGAAGGGTTTGGATTTGAGTCTCCACCTGAAAGGACAGAGGGGTGAAAATGGTGGGTCACAGTGGCCTCACATGCAGCGTGAGGAGAGCCCCAGCCTGAGGAACTCTTCCCAGGTTGTGGCAATTCCCATGCAGAGGAAACTTTGGGATAGGCAAAAACATAAGAAGTTGCTGGCGAGCTGTGAGCTCATTGGAGGCCAAGCAGCAGGTCTGGAGCAAGAGGACACTGCTTTTCTGGACCCAAAATCCGGGACGGCAGAGCTGCCAAAACGCAACAAGCCAGAATCCACAACCAGACTCGGCGTGGATCTTGTTAGTCTGGAAAACAAGGACGGTCATTCCCTCCTAAGTCAGACCGAGGCACAGGAAGCCTGTGTTGTAATTAGGAACGCTCTGCCCGAGCAGTGGGAAGATGAAGAGAGTTTAATTTCCCAGTTTTCCAGTGAAACAGAAAGCAGGAAATCGCCGCGGCACGCGGCAAAAATCCCAGCGCCGATGGCACGCGGGAAGCACGACCGATCCTTCCACATCCCGGAGCAGTGCCAGGAGCACACAGAGCTGCAGCCCCACGGGGGCCTGGCCTTGGGGCACCGCTGCCAGAGGTGCGGGCAGCAATTCCCGGCACCGCGGGAGCTCCGGCAGCACCGGCTGTGTGCCCACGGCTGCTCCCGCCGCGGGGGGCTCCGGTGCCGGCAGGGCACAGCCGGCCGTGTCCGCAGGGTGCCCGAGGGGAAGCGGGAATGCCGTGCCCGCCCCTACCGCGACAAGGTCGGCAGCTCCGAGTGCGATCTCTCCGGCCACGTCCGGGCGCACACCGGGGAGAGGCCCTACAGGTGCGAGTGCTGCCCCGCCAGCTTTGCCCACAGGGCTGCCTACGCCACCCACCTCAGGTACAGCGCTTTGGGAAAGGGGTTTCCTCTCTGGGTATGAGGATGAAAGCGCTCCCCAAGTCCTCTCTGCTCTAGGTCCAGGGTTCCTTGGAGCTGGTTTGGAGCGTGTTGAAATCGGGATGGATTGTTGCGGTTGGCCTCATGCAGCTCACAGTGTGGATGACTGGATTGAGGTCTCCCACACAGGGAATTCAGGGAATTTCCCATTGAATTAAAGGGAAAACGGATCTAGGAAGCGTCACATTTGGGGTTTTAGTAGGTATTGTGTGTCCCCATGTTGGAATTTAATCTTTATTTCCTTTGTTTCTAGTCCATAATTTCTTACCCCATCCACCATGGCCTTGGAGGAAAAGTCTGACAGTCCGTCCTGTGTTACAGGAGGAAAAATTTACAGTCTATCCTACACTCCCAGTCAGGTGAAAAATAAAGATCCTTGATGAACTGAGACATTTCAATTGTCTTTAAGTACCTGGTCCTCTACCTGAAATTTTGCTGGTTTTGGCCTTTCCAAATGCACTGTGAATTGCTGAAATGGTTCAAAGAATGGTTCAAAGGAAATGACTCTCCCCCCAAGGCCAACATGTCTGAATTGAAACAATTAAACTTAACTTTATAATAGAGTTTCAATTAAACTTGCTGTTTGTTTTAACAGGAAAATCCATGAGTCTGGGCAAGAGAGGAAGCTCCTGCCTGTCTATTGGATGGTGGTTCCTCCCACACACGGACCAAACACCACAAGCTGTGACAAAGATCCCCACAGAGGGACTTGGGATGGGACATCAGAGGCCACGAGGAGTGAGGAAGAACCTGGGGGTTCGTCCACTACCGAAGCAGACCAGAACAAGGAGCAAGAGGAACGGAATGGGGAACACAGGGAAGCTGAAGGAAGGAGTGAAGAAGGGAATGAAGATGAAGGTGAAATGAGTGTGAAGGGTGAGGAGGAGGGAGATTGCAACACAGGATATTCGGAAGTTGGAGGAGGTACAGCCACTGAGGTGTGTTCCGAGGAGGATGGCGAAGACTCCAACGGGAAGGACGGTGAAGAACATGGATCAGGTGAAGAGCCTAAACTAAAGAAGGTCACTAAAAGCGGGGCCAACAAGAAATCCCCCTACGTAATCCGGTGCGACAAGTGCCACGAGCAGTTTGTTTCCCGTAAGAAGTACGTGGATCACTGCCGGGACGTCCACCAGTGCCTGCCCGGCAAAGTCTACCAGTGCGACGTGTGCAGCAAGTGCTTTGCCAGCTACACAAGCTGGAAGGAGCACCGCGCGTGCGTGCACACGGAGGAGCGGCGCTTCTCCTGCCCCCTCTGCAGCGCCACCTTCAAGCGGCAGCGCGACGTGCGGACCCACTCGGTGCGGAAGCACGAGGGCCGCGTGAAGCGGCCGCTCTGCTCCGTGTGCGGCAAGATCCTCAGCTCCCGCACGGCGCTCGTGTTCCACATGCGCACGCACACCGGGGAGAGGCCCTACGAGTGCGGCGTGTGCCACTCCAGCTTTGCGCAGCCATCCCAGCTCAAGATCCACACCAGGTCAGCCCCCCCGGCCTCCCGTTCCCCCTCCCTTGTGTGCACGCTGGCCTTCAGCGCGTTTTTCCTCTGACTTTCCAGTGAGTCACTCCTGGAGCACGAACACAGGGATATCACTTGGATCGCAGGCTCTGTGATTAATTCTTTCACACAAAGGCTTTGGTTCCATGTGGTCCTTGCGTTGCTCGTGGTCAGGATTTCAACACGGGTGCCCCGTCCAAACTTGCAGGCAAGAGCCAGTCATTTGGGACAGGCTCTGAAATCCAATGGGATTCACTGATCAGGAGCAGCATAAACTGAAGAATGAGTCAGGGACCTCAGAGGCGCTCTCGGAGCAGGGAATTAGTGTGGGATTTCTTTATGCAACACAAAATCCATACTGCTCATCAAGGCTCAGCCTCCAGTCAGTGGAGCTTGATGGGATGAGTTGCTCTCTGGTGGGTGTCTGTGTTGGATGTGTCCTCTCCCAGGAGAGGGTGAGTCATCCCGTGAAATTTCCCATCTTTCTCCAAAAAGAATGCATAGCAGATAGGTTATCAGCCTATTGCCTGACAGCTCAAAATTAGGAATGATTTTGATGGGAATTCCCGTTTGGGTTGGAATAAGGGAAATCAGCACAATATAAAGACCAAATCATGTGTCCTAAAAATGGGAATATCTTGCCAGGAGAAGTTTGCAGGACATGAGTGATTGCAGAGCCCCACAGGATCAAGATCTAATTGATTAATAATCCTTTGTGTTTTGCCTCCTTTAGGTCCCACACAGGGGAGAAGCCCTATATTTGTGAGGACTGTGGGGCATCCTTTGCTGACAAGGGAAAACTCACCGGCCACAAAAGGACACACACAGGTGGGCATTAAATACCCCACATGGTTTCTCCCATCACTTTCTCCTTTTCACTGCTAGGAATTGCTAGCTGGGATGTGAAGAAAGTGCCCTTTGTTTTTCTGGAACTCACAGAAGACACTGCAAGTACCAGGGAGGAATTAGTAGGGATAGAAGGACTTTTAGCCCAGAAGAAAAGGAGGCTCAGGGGGGACCTTCTCATTCTCTGCAACTCCCTGACAGGAGTAGGGAGCCGGGGAGGGGTCGGGCTCTGCTCCCAGGGAACAAGAGACAGGACAAGAGGAAATGGCCTCAAGCTGTGCCAGGGGAGGTTCAGATTGGACAACAGAGGGAATTTCTTCATGGAAAGGGTTGTCGGGCATTGGAACGGGATGGAGTCCCCATCCCTGGAGGTATCCAAGGTACAACTGGACATGACACTCAGTGCTCTGGGCCAGGTGACAAGCTGGGGATCAGGCACAGGTTGGACTCGAGGGTCTGAGAGGTCTTTCCCAGCCTAAATGAGTGTGTGGTTTGAAGACCAGCTTTAAAGTACAGAATTCCCCTGAGAGAATCCCGAATGTCCCGTTTCTCTTCCCTCAGGAGAGCGCCTTTTCAAGTGTGACGTGTGTGGGAAACACTTTGCCACCAAGGAATACCTGAAGTGCCACCAGCGCTGCCACCTGGGCGCCAAGCCCTACAAGTGTGAGGTGTGTGGGAAGTCCTTTGGGCTCAGAGCCTCCCTGGCCCAGCACAGCCATGTCCATGCAGGTAATGGAACCAGCTCCTGGGACTGGGAAAAGCACTGGTGGCTCCGGGGCCCTTCCCAGTTTGGATGGGCTCCTCTCGTTCCACAGCTCCTTGAATTAGGTGATCACATAATCACTGAGGTTGGAATAGACCTCCAGGGTCATTGAGTCCAACCTGTGATCCATCACCACCTTGGCACTAGACCAGAGCACTGAGTGCCACTTCCAGTCATTCCCTGAACACCTCTGGGGTGGGGACTCCGTGGTGATGGAAGCAGGGCTCATCCTGCTCCGGGCTGGTCAAACAGAGCACAGGAACATCTTGTGTCATATCAGTGGTGCTTTCCCAGACGACTGAGGGCTGGATTGTGCCAGGAATAAAGTGGCTGTAGTTCTCCTTGCAGGGTCAGAGGGCTGATCTCAGGCTTTCCTTGGCAGCTGACAGATACTTACCATGGAATCAGAGAATCCCAGAATGGGTTGGGTTGGAAGGGACCTTAAAGATGGGACACCTTCCACTATCCCAGGTTGCTCCAAGCCCTGTCCAACATGCCCTTGGACACTTCCAGGGATGGGGAATCCACAACTTCTCTGGGCAACCTGTGCCAGAATCATGGAATGGCTTGGGTTGGAAGGGACCTTAAAGATGATCCAGCCCCACCACTTGGCATGGGCAGGGACACCTTCCACTATTCCCAGGTTGCTCCAAGCGCCGTCCAGCCTGGCCTGGAACACCTCCAGGGATGGGACAGCCAACTCTCCTTTATCAATTCACCACTTTACCAATATTTTTAATCCTTTTTTTTTTATCTTTATCGGGGCCCAAAGCACGCTGTGCCTAACTCGGTGTTCCCTGGGATTGGTTGTTCCTAGAGACCCGCCCGTATTTCTGCGAGCAGTGCGGGAAGACCTTCACGCAGCAGGGCGCGCTGCGGCGGCACCAGCGCATCCACACCGGGGAGAAGCCCTACAAGTGCCGCGCCTGCGAGAGGACCTTCACCGACATGTCCACCCTGCGCCGGCACGCCTCGGTACGGCATCCCTCGGGATCCTCCCTGGGGATCCTCCCTGCTCCCGGTGTCACCTCGGGCCGGGAGTGCTCCGGGAGGGGATCTGAGGGTTCAGCGCCAGGGATTTCCCTCCGGCGGCGCAGCAGCTCCCACTGCTGGCTGCAAATTCCCGGCGCCTGGAAAAGAGGCAGCACCCCGGGAGGTGTTCGGGGAGTGACGGGACGTGGCATTTAGATACTCACCGCCGAAGGTTGGACGCGGTGGGCTCGAAGGTCATTTCCTACGTCAGTGAGTCCCTAAAAACTTGAGGAAGGACTTGGGATTTTAGATGCTTATTATGGATGCAGACTCTGCAGTTACAGCCCTTTAATCCTTGTCTCAGCCCCGTAACACGGTGATTTACACAACCCCATGAGAACCATTTTACAGATTTTAAATAGTGCCAGCCTAAAATCAGGTATCTCCTGTCCCCCTTCCCTTTTTTCCCCACCCAGATTCACGACCGGAATGCTCACTGGAGAAGTTTCCTCATCGACCTCACAACCAAAAAAGACCACAACTGGTCCAAAATAGAGACTTTTGGGGAGGCCCGTGCGGGAGGAGGCCCCGCCCCGGAGGTTTGGTCGGTGGACAGGGGCAAACTTTATAAACCAGAAGGTGCCAGAGCAGCAGCGCAGGGGGCACCTGGTGCTGGGGACACCGACCGTGCCCTCTTGGTCTTGTAAGGTCGGGTTTGGCCCCAAAAAGGGGAGCAACGGGGAACAGCCTCCCTCAGAAGGGCTGCAGCCGCCTCGGGAGCTGGACTGCAGGCGGAGAGGGGCGTGCGATTTCTCCGGAGGGCATTTATCCCGGTGAAACGTTCAGCTCTGCCCCGAGGTTTATCCTCCCAAAATCGCGGACACCCCTCGGAGCGTCCCACTGGGAACGGGCAGGGCGGGGAGCGGGTGCGTGTTCACACCGAGAGGGCGCGGTGCGGCCGCTGTAAATCACCCGTTTCTCTTGCAATAAAGCTGCCGGTGCCGCCCAGCCCGTAACTCGGTTCATTGGCGGAAAACGCCCGAATTTGGGAATAACCAGGCCCGGGACAGCGGCCCCGCGTTGCCTAGCGACGGGGCGGTGCGCGTGTGTGACGTCACTTCCGCGCGCCAGGGCCGGGGACGCGGAGCGTCAGCGCTTCCGGCCGCGCCCGGGAGGAGCGGCCGGGAACGGGCCGGGAACGGGCTGGGAACGGGCTGGAAACGGTGAGTGCGGGGCTGGACCCGCCACCCTTCATTTCCAACCCCTCTCCATTTCCCCCACACACTTCCCGCCCTCTCCCCCCCTCATTTCCTTCCTTTTCCCTTCCCCCCCCCACTGCTGGGATGTGCTCCCAAGCTCTTCTGGCCTTTTCCAGAAGGGATTGGAAGCGGGAGCTGGGGGGAATCCCCTCAGCAGCAGCCCCGTAGCTTTATCACCTGCCCCAGGTTCAGGCACTCCCCTGGGAATCCTCTCCCCATTGAGGTGCTCCTGGCTGGAGCTTTTGGCTCTTCCCAGCTCGTTTTGCTTCTGGAAGGGGACATGTTCCCAGAAATGGGCATTGCTTGAATGGGAATTAGGGGGATAGTTGTGAAGCGGCACTATGAGTAGGTAAAAATTGGGGCAAAAAAGTGACGTTTTGGTACCATGCATAAAACATTGGGTGAGTCATTTAATTCCTGGGAAGTGGAAGGAGATCCCTCAGATTCCCATAGGAACAGGGTTAAACTCGACGGGTCACTCAGCATCTTCAAATCCAGGGAATTATGGTGTGTTCTGGGGTCAGACATTTGGGGGGAAAGCCCCAAAACCTCAGTTCTTTTGCAAAGTCTGGCACAGCTTAAGACATTCCCAGGAAACCTGCACGGGGCTGGAATGGTGACACCCTTGGAAGGCTGGGAAGGGCCATCAGAATGTGGGGGCTGTGAGGAGGAATTCCTAAGGCAATAAGCATTTTGAGGAAGTCTGATCATTTTGGGGGGTTTGTATGCGAGTATGATCATCCATCACACTTGGGTCTGTTAGACACTTGGAATTTTATCTGGGAATGCTGTTGAGGTGATGTTATTTGAGGATTACAGCCGGCTTTTGCTTAATTGTACCTTTTTATTGGCTGACGAGGAGAGGAACCATTCCTTAATCCCAAGAACATTGCCTCTGTTTGCCCCATCCCTGCTCCAGGTTCCGATAGCCCACAAGGCCTGGGATAAAGCTGGGATTTGAGCTGAGGGTCAGTCTGGGGGAGATCGGCCCAAGGCTGGACTCGGTCTCAGGGCTCTTTCCCAAGCTCGGTGATGCCGTGAAGCACTCGAGGTGTGTTTTGGCCTCTGGGTAATGTTGGGGTATCACTGCCAGCTTCTTGCAGGGGGGGCACGGAGATGGAGGGCACGGCGGTGCTGCTGGAGTCCAAGTCCTCTCCGCGGAACCTGCTGAACGAGATGCACCAGCTGCGGCTGCTGGGCCACCTGTGCGACGTGACGGTCAGCGTGGAGTACCAGGGCGTGCGCGCCGACTTCGTGGCGCACAAGGCCGTGCTGGCCGCCACCAGCAAGTTCTTCAAGGAGGTTTTCCTCAACGAGAAGGCCGCCGACGGGCCCCGCAGCAGCGTCTTCCTCCACGAGGTGCAGGGCGCCGACTTCGCCTCCTTCCTGGAGTTCGTGTACACGGCCAGGGTGGAGGTGGAGGAGGACAGGGTGCAGCGCATGCTGGAGATCGCCGAGAAGCTCAAGTGCCTCGACCTCTCCGAGACCTGCTTCCAGCTGAAGAAGCAGATGCTGGAGTCGGTGCTGCTGGAGCTGCAGAACTTCTCGGAGTCCCAGAGCTCTGAGGAGGAGAGCGCGGCCCACGCGGGCGTCCCGCCCGAGCCCAAAGCGGCGGCTGCCCCGGGAGCTGAGCGTTATGCCCCGGGCCCCCCCGTAGCCAGGCCCAGCCAGGGGGCGTCCCCGGAGGCGGCGGCTGCCAAATCGAAGGAGAAGACGGACAGAAAGAAGGAGGTGCTGAAGGCTCCTTATGCCAAGATCCGGAGGGCGAGCGGGCGGCTGGCGGGCAGGAAGGTGTTCGTGGAGATCCCGAAGAAGAAGTACACGAGGAGGCTGAGGGAGCAGCAGAAGGACGCGGAGGGGGCCGCGGAAGGCGACGGGTACCCCGAGGGCGAGGAGATGTGCGATCCGGAGGGAGAGGAGGAGGAGGAGCAGGGAGGGGAGCGCCCCGGCGCAGCGCAGGGCGCGGAGCGCGGCGCCGCCCCCGAGGGAGGCCGCCCGCCGCCCGGCGAGGACAGAAGGAAGCGGGGCAGCAACTTCAAGTGCGGCACGTGCGAGAAGGAGTTCCTGTACGAGAAGAGCTTCCTGAAGCACATCCAGCAGAGCCACGGGGTGGCGGCCGAGCTGGTGCTGCGGTGCGAGACGTGCGGGCAGAGCTTCGCCAACCGCTGCAACCTGCGCAGCCACCAGCGGCACGTGCACAGCAGCGAGCGCCGCTTCCCCTGCGAGCTCTGCGGTAAGAAGTTCAAGAGGAAGAAGGACGTCAAGAGGCACATTCTCCAGGTTCATGAGGGTGGTGGGGAGCGCCATCAGTGCCAGCAGTGCGGAAAGGGGTTGAGCTCCAGGACCGCCCTGAGGCTCCATGAGAGGACGCACACGGGCCACAAGCCTTATGGGTGCCCGGAGTGTGAGGCTAAATTTTCCCAGCCCTCGGCACTAAAAACCCACATGAGGTACGAACAGCCTTTCCCCGGCCTCGGGAGACCCTGGGGGGAGCACTGCAATCCCCCACAGCCTGTCCCTGCCTCCCTTTCTCCCCCTGCTCCCCTCACCAGGGGCCGGGGGAGCGCTTCTCCCAGCGGGTAAACCGGGATCAAACCAGGATTGCCCACTCCTGCCTCCCCGTAGTCGAGACTACAAGGGGGATGGAAATGCCTGGGAAAGGTTTGGAACGGGAGACCGCCGGATCTGGGGGCTGAGGAGGGGGGAAAACTGAGCTGGGAATGGAAACAAGGGGCACATCGTGAGGGGCCAGGCTGGGTCTAGTCTCTGGTTTTATATCTAATTTTATCTGTCTCAGCACATTTTTGTGAGGGCAAAAGTAACTGAGAGGCTTTAGCCTGATTTGATCCTTTATTTTCTCTGTCCCAGGGCAGAGACATTTTTATCAGGGCAGAAATAATTAAGAGGGGTTGAGCCTGATTTTATCAGTTATTTTGTCTGCCTCAGGGCATTTTTGTGAAGAAAAAAATCACCTCTGAAGGGTTGAACCTGATTTTATCAGTTATTTTATCTGCCTCAGGGCATTTTTATGAGGGGAAATATCACTTCTGAAGGGTTGAACCTTATTTTATCCCTCATTTTGTCTGCCTCAGGGTATTGTTATGAGGGTAAAAAAGTCATCTCTGAGGGGTTGAACCTGATTTTATCCCTCATTTTATCTTCCATAGGGCAGAGACTTTTTTATGAGGGGATAAAATCTTTTCTGAGCAGTTTAACCTGATTTTATCAGTTATTTTCTCTGTCTCAGGGCATTTTTATGAGGGAAAAAAATCATCTCTGAGGGGTTGAGTCTGATTTTGTCAGAGAAGAGACATTTTTATCAGGGCAAAAACCATCTGTGAAGGCTTTGAGCTTGATTTTATCCCTGGTTTTATCTCTTTCATGGTAGAGACATTTTTATCGGGGTAAAAATCATCTCTGAGAGGTAGAACCTGATTTTATCCCTTATTTTATGCCTCATGCCATTTTTATGAGGGAAAAAAATCCTCTCTGAGGGTTTGAACATGATTTTATCATTTATTTTCTCTCAGGGCATTTTATGAGCAGGATAAAATCATCTCTGAGGCATTGAGTCTGTTTTTACCAGTTACTTTATCTATTTTATCCGTTCAAATCTAAAATTTTATCTAAAATGTCTCAGGACATTTTTATTAGGGCAAAAATTGTCTGTGAAGGCCTTGGGTTTGATTTTATCCCTGATTTTATCTGTTTCATGGCAGAGACATTTTTATCAGGGTAAAAATCATCTCTGAGGGGTAGAACCTGATTTTATCCCTTATTTTATCTGTCTCAGGGTGTTTTTATGAGGGAGAAACATCATCTCTGAGGGATTTAACCTGACTTTATTTGTTATTTTATCTGTCTTAGGGCAGCAACCTTTTTTATCAGGGCAAAATCATCTCTAAAGGGTAGAAACTGATTTTTTAAGTTTTTCATCTTTTTCAGTGCATTTTTATGAGGGGGGAAAAAAGGCATCTCTGAGGGGCTTTAACCTGATTTTATCAGTTCCCAGAGCATCACCTGCCCTTCCCTAACCCAGGGAACTGAGTTAATCCACTTGAGCATTATTTTTTGGGCTCAAGTGGAATTTCTCCTCCTGTGACCAGTCAGGAATATTGTCAGGAACCTTGCTGAGCTCTGGGAACTCAGTGCTGTGTTATTTGGGTGCCATGGCCATGGTGGGAATTCCTTTTTTGGGATGTATTTTGCCATCTGTCCTCTCCTTGTGGATGTGTATCCTCAAAAACCAGCTATCCCCAAACCCCAAAGGATGGGCAGCACATCCTGGGGACAGATTTTCTAAACTTCCCTGCATTTTAACTTCAAAACTACCTGTAAAAATCGGGGGTTTGCCCTAAAATTCTTGGATCTGGGTGTTGTTCCAGCCCCGAACGCCCCCGGCCTGGGTTGTTCCTCGAAGGGAATTGCTCGGCCTCACGTTTGAACATTCCTTTCTCCTTCCAGAATCCACACGGGGGAAAAGCCCTTTGTCTGTGATGAGTGTGGGGCCCGGTTCACTCAGAACCACATGCTCATCTATCACAGACGCTGCCACACAGGTAAGGAGCCCCCGACTTGGAGGAGACCCAGGAACCAGGGATAAAACCCAACCAACCATTCCCAGGAGCCTGGAAACCACTTGCCTTCAGAAAATGCTTTTTGTTGTTGTTGGTTTTTGATGTAGAATGGGATACCATCAGCTCTAGATGTGGTTTTTCTGAGGAAGGTTCCTAAGAGTATCCAGTAACTTGGGATATTCTGGGGTTTTAAGCTGAAGGAAGAGTTATCTAAATTAGGTATTGGGAAGAAATTCCTCCCTGTGAGGGTGGTGAGGCACTGGAACAGCTTTCCCGGAGAAGCTCTGGATTCCCAATCCCTGGAAGTGTTCCAGGCTGGCATAGACAGGGCTTGGAGCAGCCTGGGCTAGTGGGACGTGTCCCTGCCCTCGGCAGGATTTGGGACTGAGTGACCTTTAAATGTCCCTCAGCCCCTGGAGCGAGGGCATGCTCTGTAAGATCCCTCAGCTTTGGGTGGGATGTTTACTTGCATTCCCAAAGCCCTGTTGGTTTGATTCCCCTTTTCCCCCATTTTCAGGGGAGAGGCCTTTCATGTGTGAGACGTGTGGGAAGAGCTTTGCCTCCAAGGAATACCTGAAGCACCACAACCGGATCCACACGGGATCCAAGCCCTTCAAGTGCGAGGTTTGCTTCCGGACCTTTGCCCAGAGGAACTCCCTGTACCAGCACATCAAAGTCCACACAGGTAGGACGTGCCCCTTTTATTTGGCACACACCATTGCAGTATTCCAGCAAGGAATTGAATTGCCCAACCAGGCTTGAATTCCAACCCTGTGTGCATGGCTTGATTCCTGGTGTGTCGTGTTTTTCCTTTCTCCCACTGCTCCCTCTGCTTCTTCCTGACTGATGGCAATTCCCTGGGATATTTCCAAGGGCTGTGAGGTGTTGTTAATATCCTGCCAGGATTATCAGTGACTGAGAACTGTGGTTTAGCTTTGAGCCCTTGCTTTGGCCAGGGAAGGAGGAAAATGGGATTTATTCCCAAAAGGAGGTTTTGGTGTATTTGGGAGGGATTCCTGTGGCTGGGAGCAGCTCTGGGATTCTTGCTCATAGAATGTAAAGAAGAAAACTTGCATTCCAGGCAGGAAAATCCATGCAGAAATAGGGAGGCTGGAGCAGCAGCAGCACAGCAGAACCTGCTGCCTTCAGAACGGACCCAGCCATGAGATTTGTGCCAACATCTTGTATAACAACGAGCTGTTTCCCTGTATGTTCCTGGTTATTCCCTGCCACCCCGGGGTTCCTGCCAGGGAACAGCAGCCCTCGTGGCCCCGCTCCCGCCCCTGTGACTCGGTGCTGTGCCTGCAGGGGAGCGGCCGTACTGCTGTGACCAGTGTGGGAAGCAGTTCACGCAGCTCAACGCGCTGCAGCGGCACCACCGGATCCACACCGGGGAGAAGCCCTTCATGTGCAACGCCTGCGGCAGGACCTTCACCGACAAGTCCACGCTGCGCCGGCACACCTCGGTACGGCCCCGCCAGGAGAGGGGCAGGGGGCTCACCCTGCCACAGGGGACACTGGGAAGGAATCCATCCCTGTGAGGGTGGGCAGGCCCTGGCACAGGCTGCCCAGAGCAGCTGTGGCTGCCCCCATCCCTGAAGGTGTCCAAGGCCAGGTTGGACGGGGCTCGGAGCAACCTGGGCTGGTGGGAGGTGTCCCTGCCCGTGCCAAGTGGTGGGACTGGCTCGTCTTTAAGGTCCCTTCCAAGCCAAGCCATTCCATGATTCTAAAATAGAATTTTCTGCCAGTATCCAGTACGAGCTGGATCCAAACTTTTCTTTGTCATCCCGTGTCCAACCCTGTCTTTTCTGGTTCTTTATTTCCAGATCCACGATAAAAACACCCCCTGGAAATCCTTCCTTGTCATCGTGGAAGGAGCATCAAAGAACGACGAGGGTCACAAAACGGAGCTTCCTGACGAGGAGTACGACGTGTCCCCTAAAATCCCAGAGAAGCTGCTGTCCTTCCCTGAGAACAGCCCCTACCAGGGCCTGGCAGCTGTCCCGGGAAGCGGCACCACCGGCACGGACTGTAAGTCTTCTGGAGGGCCGGGGTCACAGGAGGGCCTGATGGGAACCACGCTGAGTGAGCTCACAGTGCTCCACACACAGCCGGACTCCGTCCAGCCACAGCTCCATGCTCTGGTGAACATGGAATAGCTTGGGATTTGCTGTTACTCCTCAAGCTGCACCCCTTGTATAGCCCTTTGCCTTTGCCAGCCCTTTGCTGGTAGTGGGAAGCAGGTGGGAAAGAGTGGATTTTCAGAATTCCTCTGAGAATTCATTTCCCCAGCTCCATCTCCTGGGGGTCAGCAGGGTGACAGTTCATTCTTCCAGGAGTCCCTGGAAGCTGACTCCCTGGGAATAAAGGGTGTGGTTCAGGTACCATGTTCAGGTGGGCTATAAAGGTGGTGCAGGTTTGTTTTCCAGGTGATTTGATGCCACATGGACAATCAGGAGAACCGAGGTTGTGTTTCTCCCTGACATTCACCACATCTTTCTCAGTGGAAATTCATCCGGGAAATAAGTCTGGCTAAATTGCTTTTCAGGAAACGTTGGTTTCTCTCTGCTTTTGCCAAAGATCCCAGCAGTGAGCCAGCTCACTCCTTGGGAATACAAGTGGGAGCTTTGGGTTTCTTTCCAGGAGTTTTGAGTCTCTAAGTAGCAAAATGAGCAGGTGGGAGCCAAGTGCTGCTTCTTGTTTCTACATTTCCATGAAAACTGGAGCAGTTGAGCACTTGCCTTCATTCTGTCAGTCTTCACCTTCCAACTGTCAGTCTTTACCTTCCAATTCCAGCTCACATGGAATTAGGCACTTAGAGACCAAAACATGTCTGGGAAAAATGTCTGGGAAAAGCAGCTGTTCTGGAAAAGGTTCAGTTCAGAGGCTTTCCTGATCAGCCCCTGCTGCTCCATTTTATTGGAATAGGATTTGGGTATTTTTCCTGGGCAGGGAAGGAGCCTTTAGGAGTTGCCATCCTACTGGGATGACTTTTTTTTTGGGAACAGCAACTCACTGCTATGGTTTAATGCTTCAAAGCTCGGGATTGGCTTCCCAGTGCCACTGTGTAAAAACCTGCATCTTTTCCAGTTAATTTTCCTGTTTATTTGCCTGTTACTGTAGTATTCCCACAGAAACTTTCTCAGCTGGAGCTGTGAGCAAAACTTTGGGAAAGGTAAGCACAATCCAGCCCGGTGAGGGCCTGTTGTCCAGCAATAAACACCCCCCACCTGTGGCACAGAGCTATTTTTGAGCCTAAAGGGATGTCAGGGGTGTTGCCATGGAATTCTAATGTAGAAAAAGGGAATTTTTTTAAAAGAGAACATTTCCAAAAGGTTATATTTGAAATATTTATTCCTGGTGAAGCTCAGTTATTCCTGGTGACCAATGGAAAGAGGTTGTAGATATATTTAAATCCTGAGCATCTGGAACTGGAGCCGGGGAAGTTTTGTACTCTGGGAATGTAGGGAAGTGAGTTATTGTTGAACTGTTCTTATTAAAATGTGGGAATATTGAGACCCTCCTGGTGACTGGATGATCTTATCAGATGGAACACCCTGGGACAGTGACAGGCTGGAAACAGTCAGCCTGGAGAAGAGAAGGTTCCATGGAAACCTCAGAGCTGCTTTCCAGGATCTGAAGGTGCCTACCAGGAAGCTGCAGAGGGACTGGAGTGACAGCACAAGTAGGGAATGGCTTCAAACTAAAATAAGGGGATATTTACATTGGATATTGGGAAATAATTCTTCCCTGTGAGGGTGGGGAGGTCCTGGCACAGTTTTCTCAGGGAAGCTGTGGCTGCCCCAGCCCTGGAAGTGTCCAAGGCCAGTTGGACGGGGCTCGGAGCAACCTGGGCTAGTGGAAGTGTCCCTGCCCATGGCAGGGGGTGGGACTGGGTGGACTTTAAGGTCCCTCCCAACCCAAACCAGTCTGTGATTCCAGACAGGAACTGGAGGAAGCACTACACCTACTCACCCTCGTCATCACACCAGGCTCCAGCCCTTTGGCTTTTCCAGAAAAACCACTTCTCCCTCCTTACATCCATGATTTTCACTTTATTCATGTACAGAGTTACACAAAACATGATATTCCTGCTAAGGCCATTTCATTAATAAGTTTTCCAAGTAGAGAGTGATGGAAGTGGGGGGGGGAAATACAGCAGAGTAGTGGCGGATCGTCACCTGGAGACTGTCACAATTCACCATGGATACACCGGAGGACATGCTGGAGCCTACTCACACACAACTAACAGGTGTAGGGGTGGTGGCAACAGACCCTTCTGCCCCACCTGCGTCCTACAACCCCTGTGCTTAATACTGACAACAGGGAAAGGGAACAAAACAAGGCCTGAAAAAACACTGGGAAAAGTGGAGCCTCCCAGCCTCTGCTTCCCCTAATCCCGGCTCCAAAACTGCTGGATAAATAAAGCCATGGCTAAGGGTGGGAGTAAATTAAATTAACTGCAAGGGGCTGGGAGAGAGGTCACCCACCTACTGGCCTCCTGAGCCCAGGCATTTCCATCCACTTGGGACTACACAACAGCCTATGGAAAATAAGGGAGCGGGAAGGGCAGAGAAACACCAAAACAGTAATAATTTAGCATGGATCAGGTTTTTTGGTTTTCAGAAGCTCATGGTAGGGACCAAGTACCACCTTCTACAGCAACACCCACCAAGCCAAGCCCTGCTCTATCCCAGTACCAAAATTCCAACCAAACTAAAGTGCAAAACCCCCAAATTCTCACTTTTTCCAGAGAAACGAGGGGCTGGTGCTGCCTGGACCCACCAAGACAGCCCTTAATTAATGAGAGTTTCACTCTTCGAACAGAAAACCGAGTGACAAATTGCACAGACTCCAATATATCCATGAAAAAAAGAGGCGGCTCAATCCTCTCCTTCCCCACACAATTTAGAAAACACCTGTAAATTCCAGCAGGAATTTTTCAACATATCTCCTACCTTTTCAAAGCCAGCCATGCTCACCTGGCACCCAAATTCCAACAAGGCTCCCGTGGCATGTCAAGTCTCAGCCAAGACCTTTGAGGGGGGTGGAACTAACAGATTGTTCCCGGCACACACAGAGGGAAAGGTAGAAAAATAGATTATTACTCATGTGGAGTTATCCTGGGAGTGGAGGGATGGGATGCACCACAAAATAAAAGTGGGAAATCCATCCAAGCAGAGCCTTACGTTGGATACTGAGATACCAACCAACCATGACCTGGGGCTCCACGAGGGCCAGCACTGATCCCGGCGCTCCTGTTCCCGAGCCTGGAATGCCTTCGGCACTAGGGCAGCGTGTTGGGTGTGTGGAGGATGTTCCCAAATCCCAAAGCCTCTCGCTAGCACCGGGAAAAATCGCTTCAGAGAACCCCAAATCCAAGTGCACCTGACAGAGGGCCACCGAGAACCGGGAAGCGGGAACAACACGACGGGTCGGAAGCGATTACTTGTGCTGTGCCGGCCTGGGCCAAGTATGTACATGCTGGAATCAGGAGAAGGGCAGGAAAACCGGGAGCTGCGAGTGAGGAGCGGGAGCAGACCCGAGGAGGAATTCTGCCGCCCCGGAGCCGCCCGGCCTCCCCACAGGGAGCGGGAGCTAAAGGAACACACGGAGCGCTGGGAGCGGGGAGCGACAAAAGAAAGCGAGGGATCGGGCTGGGTATCCCAGAACAGTCCTCGGCGGGTCCCGCGGGCGTCACTTGAGGTCGCCGTCCCCTTCCCCCTGGATGGTTTTCTTGATGCGCAGCAGCATCGTGGTGAGCCACTGGTCCAGCCGGGAGATGGAGTCGAACTCCTTCACCTGGCACCGGGAAAACCGGGATCAGCCGCGCACCGGAACCGGCGGGGCTGGGAAAGCAGCGGGAGCAGCGCCGGCGGAGCGGAGTGCGACACAGAATACAGGGGATGCAAAAAGGGGCACAGAAAGGGGGGAAGGGGATAGAAAGGGAGGAATAGGGGAATAAAGGGAGGGATAAGGTGGGGAAAATAAGGGGGGAAGAAAGGAAAAAGGGGAAAATAAGGGAGGGAAAATAAATGGGTGAAAAGAGGGGGGAAACCAGAGCAAAAAGGGGAAAAATGCAGGAGGAAATAAGGTGGGGAAAAATAAGGGGGAGAAAAAGGGGGCAAGGAGAGGGGAAAGGCAGGAGAAGGGGGGAACAGGGCAGGAAAAAAGGAA
>VXBX01004084.1:95391-118233 GCA_013400415.1 Scytalopus superciliaris
GGAGGGAGTGATGGGTGGAGGGGTCCGGGGATGGAGGGAGGGATGGATCCGGGGATGGATCCTGGGATGGAGGGATCCCCGTGGGCGGTGAAACCCGGGACCCTTCAGTGGCTCCCGGAGGCGGATTCCCCGGGAGCTGTCAGTGCGTGACTCCCAGGGCCGGGAGCGGGGCTCCCGAGGCTCAAGCTCCGGGAAGAGGCGCTGCCCTCTCCTGGGAATAGCCCGCGTTAAGGGAACAGGCGGGAGGGGCACAACACGAGCCTCGCCCGCACCTGTGCCTGCCCCCCGAGCCCGAGCACAGGGCGGTGTTCAGCAGTGTCCCCGTGTGGCGGACACTGGGACATCCCTGCCCGATCCTTCCCTGGGAGGAGGGAATTCCATAGCCCTGAGCATCCCACCGGGACTACAACTCCCGGCGTGCCCCGCGCCCGGCGCGCCGCCATGACGACACTGTCCCGCGCCACCCCCCCGTCTCCATGGCGACGGTGCCGCGTCCCCGGGGCCGCTCCCACGGGCAGGGCCCGCTCCGGGAAGGGACACCCCGCGATCCCTCCGGGAACCCAAATCCCGGCTCTGCTGCCCCAGGACATGCAGGTGACCGACCCAGTTTCGGGGCTGCGGGAAACCAAAACCACGAGCCGTTCCCAGGCCCGGAGCCGCCATCCATACCAAAGCTCGCTGGTAAGACCAGGAACTGTTCCACACCGGATCCCAAATAATCCCAAGTTTTGTTTCTCTCTTCCAGGCAGGACGACATGGAGCCCTTTTCTCTCTCTCTGAGCTCGGGCTCCCAGCAGAAAGCAAAGCTATCCAGAGAATCCTCTGCCCCATGGCTGTGGAGCTCTGCCGCCTCCTCCTCGCCCTGGAACGGGAAGATGGGATTAGTGAGGCCTTTCCCAGTTTGGGGGAGAAGGCAGAAACACTGGCCAGAGCCATGGAAGAACTCGCTGCTGTGGCAGGAAGGTGAGTTGGGTGGGAAGCTCAGCTGGATTGGGAGTCTCCGGGTGGATTTGGGGGCTGGGAAGAGATGGAAAAGCTGGCAGGGAGCGGGGAATAGAACTGGGAGGGAAAAGCTGGGACAAAGCAGGGATATGCGTTTGGAAGGGACAGGGCAGAGCAACACCTGAGCAAACCACGTGTAAGGTAAAGACACCCCAAAGGAACAGAGAGAGCTGTGGAGTTATGGAATGGCAATCCCAGCACACACCTTCCAGAGGCGGCTCCTCCCGGGGATCCCGGCGCGGGGCATGCCCGGCATGGAACACGAGCCCTGCCGTTCCAGGCTGGCCGAGGAGCACGGCACGGAGGGGCCTCACCCCGCGGCCACATCCCTGGCACGGGCCGGGAGGGACGTGCTGGTGGCAGCGCTGGGGCTGCGGCACCGCCCGGAGAGCCCCCGGCGCCGGCGGCACCTGGCTCTGGCTGCAGGGAGAGCCCTCTCGGAGACGGCCAAGGTGAGCGGGGAGCGGGGAGGGACGGGAGCCGAGCCGTGCAATTGCTGACTCTGCGTTCTGTGCCTTGCTCCCGGTTAGCTCCTCCAGCTGGAAGCCGCCGCAGGGACGAGGCGGATGGCCCGGGCTGCCGGCCGGCTCCGGGAGTGCCTGTGTGTGCTGCGGGATACCCGGGACACGCCGGGGCTGCCGGCGGCATTCCAGGCCTTTTCCCAGGCCATGCTCCTGCTGAGCCGCCTCACAGCCGAGCGCCTCCAGCAGCTCGGAGAGGGCCCCGCACGGAGCAGCTTGGCCCAGGCTCTGCAGCTCCTCCACGAGTGTGTCCCTCTGCTCCACGGAGCCCTCACACCTTCCAGCGGTGACCAAGCCAACCCCTCCGGAGACGACGCTTTCCAGCTGACAGAGAGGACCATCCAGGAGCTCCTCTTCCTGCTCACGGAGCCACGGGACACGACTGGGAGCTTCTCCCAGCACGTGAACATGCTGCTGGATCTCCTCTCCCACCCGGACCCGCTGCAACTCTCCGAGGGCAGGCTCAGCTCCCACGTGGCAGCAGTCATCCTCCACGGAATGCTGCTGGCAGACTCATCCAGGCAGGATCTGCAGCTGGAGCTGGGGGAACGTTGCTGGGTCCTGCTACAGCTGTGGAAGAGCATCTGCAGCCGTGTGAGCCGGCCAGAGGGATGTCCAGGACTGAGCCAGAGAGAACATGGATGGGAGCAGGAATGTCACAGCATGAGGGGGGAGCTGGAAAAGCTGGACCAGGCAGTGCTCAGGGCCACTCTGTGCCAAATCCTTGAGGGATTCTTTGCGGAGAAGGAGCCCCTGAGGCAGCTGGTAGAAGGTGCCCTTGGCCTTGGCAGCTCAGGATGTTTCCCAGCGGGAGCAGGAGGAACTTTAAGGAAGCTCCAGCCCCTCAGTGCTGCCCTCTTCGCTCAGGCACAGCAGATTCTCCGAGCAGCCGACCTGGTTCTGGCCAGGTGCACCAGAGCCCAAACTGCCAGAGAAATCCAGGAGTGTGGGGAGCGCCTGCGGAGCCTCCTGGGCAGCCTCCCTTCCCTGCTCCTGGAAAGGAGTGGGAATGCCGTGGAGCAGCTGCAGGCCCTGTGCCGTGCCTGGGCTGGAGCCACTGACAGCCTCCTGTGCTGCTTCGAGCAGACATTCAGCACACGGGAATTCCTGGAGCTGTCCATCCAGGAAATGGCCAAGCACCGGGAATGGTGCGAGGGGGCGCTGGGATGCCAGGATCCCGATGGATTCTCCTGGCACGCCGCTCGCCTCACTGGCTGGGCACGCTGGGTGGTGGGAGCCACCACCCGGCACGTGGACAAGGCCACAGATCCCATCCTCAGGAATGGCTTGCGGGTGTGGGTGGATCAGCTGGCCAGCTGCATCCTGGAGCTGAGGGCAGTGCCAGCCCTGTGTCCGGAGAGGCTCTCCTGCCTCCAAAGCCAGGATGCCTTTTCCCAGGCAGCGAGCCGCCTCATGGATGCTGCTCTGCGAGTCCAAGCCGGGCTGGATGGCTCCGACCACCTGGATATCCTCAGCCCGCTGCGGGAGCGAGCACAGAGCACAGAGGTGGCACAGGGGCCAGAGCTCAGCCCGTCCCACGCTGGGATACACACCAGTATGGATAAGGCTGCATTCCAAGGAGACATCCCAAGTCATCCGCCTTCGGCACCAGGAAACTTCCCCCTGGCTGTAGCAGGGAGAGGGTGTGCCCACCCTGCCATCACGGCTCTCCTGGCAGCAGCCCAAGCCCGGGACTCGGCCGCTGCCCGAGCCGCTGGCTCCGCCTTGATGGAGCTCTCCAAGGGCTGTGCGGATGCGGCACGGGAAGCGCTTCCCGTGGCCGAGCCCTCCCAGCTCCGGGTGCTGGGGCAGCACCGAGACATCGCAGCACTGGCCCCACAGATTGTCAGCCTGGCCATGGAAACGGCCCCCAGCCAGCCCCGTGCTCCAGGCACGCTGCTCCACATGGCACTCCGGCTCTCGGGAAGGATCCAGGACACCCAGGAGTGCCTGGCAGCCGTGGCAGGCGCATGGCACAGTCTGGCCCAGCAGGTGCTTGGGTTCATCCTGTCGGGTGACTTTCCAAGAGGGAAGCAGGCTTTGGATGAGGTGATGCTGGGGTTAGCAGGAGCAGTGCAGCTGGCAGGAGACATTGCGAGTGGAGTATGTAGTAAGGAGAATCCTGTTCCCTCTGATGTTCGAGAGAGCTTTCTGGAGCTCCAAGCCAAGTTTTCCCACGCTCAGCTGAACACCAAAGTGTTCCTGGAGAAGGCAGCGTCCTTCAGGGGCTCCTGTGGGATGGAAAAGGCCTTCCTGGAGCTGCACAGTGGCCGGTGGGCCGTGAGCATGTGTGTCCTGCTGCACACCATGGATCAGTTCCTGGGAAGGGATGTCCTGTTCCTGAGGGAGCTGAGCAGAGCCGTGAGGAACAAGCTTGGCTCGGCGAGCCTCTTGGCTACCGTGGCTGAGAATTCCCTGAGGCTGCAGGAGGCTGCCCGGCTCTCTTACTTGTCCTGCCCTGGAGACTGTGGTGCCAGGGAAATCCTGGTGCTTCGGGAGGAGATCCAGGTGCTCATGGAAGCACTGCTGGATGTCTCCAACACCCTCCTGGTTTCCCCTCTGCCTTCAGCCAGCTTGTCCATCCGCTTTGAGCTCCTGCGGAGAGACGTGGCCCTCAGGGCCAAGGCGTTGCTGCTCCACCTGGAGAGGGTCAACATGGAACAGCTGCACGTCATCCAAGAGGTGGTTGGAACAGCCTTGTCCGGCCTCTCCCAAGAGGAGAGGGACAGCAGCAAGGAGGCCTTTGAGGAGAAGGCAAGTCGGCTCTTGGCTGACATTCAATGGGTCAGGAACACCCTCCGGGATGCTCTGGAGGCCGACACTCAACTGCCCCCACAGACCAGCCTGCTCTCCATGGCAGAGCACCTCCTGCTGCTCACAGCCCATGCCGTGGGCACTGCCCGACGGAGCCTCTGGAGCCACCGGGACACTGGGGGTCACCCCCTGGACACTGGGGATCCCTTGCTGGACAATGGGGGTCCTGGCCGGGACACTGGGAATCCTTGCCTGCACACTGGGAATCCCCATGGAGATACTGAGGCTCCCTGCCTGGACACTGGGAATCCCCGCCTGGACACTGGGGGTCCCCACCTGCACAGCATGGTCTGGTACTGGTCAGCCAAGGCCCACTACCTCATCACACAGCTCCAGGCCACCCGTGGCATTAGCACAGACATCCTGCAGCGCATCACAGAATGCCTGCAGAGGAACCAGGGATTCCCAGGACAACCCATCAGCACAGCCAGGCTCTCCCCAGCCCCAGAGCCCACTGAGGCAGTGGGAAGTTGCCTGCACAGGAGTGGAGGAGCGAGCGGAACCGCACGGGAGGTGGATGAACAGGTACAGTAACTCTTTCTCATTTCAGCTCTTCTTGCAGGGTGCTGGTCTGTCACCCCTGGTGCTCCCAGCACGAAGTGGGAATGTGAGGGATGCTGGCAGGGCCTCTGGAGGTCAGCAGTCTGACCCTGGGCAGCTCAGGTTGCTGGCGGCCCTGGAGTCCTGGATATCCGATCAGCATCAGCAAACCCATCCCAAACGGCCATTCCAGAGGGGCGGGGGCTGTACCACTCTCCCTCACCTCCCCCACAAGCTCCCTCTGGGAATGCCAGCAACTCCTCTCCCACAGCACACACTGCTGGATGTCAGGAGCTGGGAAAGCCTTCAGCACACAACCCAAGTCCCTCAGCAGAGTGGCTTTAGTTGTGCTCACGTGACAGCTGCTCCTGTTTGGAGTTGGCCTCTAGTACCTCTGGATCTGGGAAGAAGGGCTGGTGGGGAGGTGGAATGGACCCAGCAGGGAGGTGGGCAGGTCTCTCCCCTCCTTTTCTCACCCAAATCTGCTTCAGAAGCACACAGGTGGAGGAGACTGCTCAGCATCGCTGTGCCCACACGCTCCAGGCCCGGAATCTGTTCCATTGCTGTCTCGGCAGCACCGGGATGACCCTTCCAGCCTCTCTCCTGTAAAGCACAAGAGTGGACACAGTGACACACAGCAGGGTGGCCCCAGCAAGGTGTCCCAGGTCACCCAGGACATGGCAATGAGGATGCTCCACATGGCTCAGTTCCTGAGGAAGAAGGGCCCCATTGCGGTACGCAGCATTCCACCCCTCCACTTTTCCCTCAGGATCACAAAGCCTATCCCAAATCCCTCATTCTTGGCAAAGAGGCACCAGCTCTGTGCAAAATATCCTCCTGGTTAGATGTAAGTTTAGCATACCATCCTTTCCTCATTCCAGGATGTCTCTGGGCCTCCTGGACCCTCCCCCATCCTGCAGGAAAAGCCTTTTTCTCCTTCTCTCCCCAATCCCATTGATTTTTATCCCATTTTAGAGCAAAGAGCAGTTTGTTGCCTGTGCCAGGCAAATTGCTTCTGACGGGCAGGTGGTGGTCAGATTTGGGCACATCCTTGCCAAGCAGTGCCTGGACCAGAGATGCTCCAGGGAGCTGCTCCGTGCCTCCGAGCACACCCACACCATCAGCAGCCAGCTCGGCATCGTGGCCAGGTGAGCTGCCAGGCTCAGGGATCACCTCTCCCAAGGTCATCCCAAGGGGGTGGGCTCCATTCTCCAAGGGATGTGCACGGTGCTCCCCAGAGGTTCTTGTGGGAGGCGGGTGTTGCCCTGAGAGTTCAGACACAATCTGGAGGGTTCCCTCTCCTTTCTGTGTTCATGGGACAAGCTGGGATGGGATGTCTGATGTCCTTCCAGTAACATCCTCTGGACTGTGTTTCAAGGGTGAAGGCAGTGACTGGCGAGAGCAAGGCCTCCTCGGAGCTGCTCCTGAGCAACGCGCAGAACCTCGTGCGGGCCGTGCGGCACGTCCTGAGGGCGGCCGAGGCAGCCTGTGTCAAAGTGAGTGAGCCACGGGAGCAGGGAGTGCTGGGGCTGGGAAGGGTGGCCCTGGGCCCCATCCAGCCTGGCCTTGGGCACTCCCAGGGATGGGGCAGCCACAGCTTCTCTGCCCAACACCAAAGGCTGATGGCATCGAGTCCGTGGCCGTGGGACTTCAGCTGGAGCAAACATTCCTCCTGGCGTGTTTTAATTACGTGCCTTTCTGTCTTGTTTCCAAAGCCCGCCATGCATCTTCCCACGCACTGATTGTCCTTGAGTCACCTTCAGCTGGTCTAGTTCCCATTTAATTTTTGGACTGGGGAACAGCAGCACCTTTGGAAATAGTCCCTGCTAGTCTGTCTCCTTTATTCCCAAAAGCCCAACTCCCAAGAGCTTCCCATGCAGGTGCCATTGATGGCCAACTGATGCGACTGGAAACAGTCTGTGGGAGCAGATTCTACCTGAAAACACTTGGAAAACAAGTGCAATCACCACCAGACTCGTTTGGCAGCATTTCCAGCCAAATCCCATCATCCTCTGTAGTCCCATAACCTTTTCTGGGATCAGCCTGTCTTATTTGAAGGAAGCAGTTTCTTTAGAATCCTATTCACTGTATAATCAGCCCCAAGGGTGGCAAAGCTCCTCCTGTGTTAATTCCCCAAACTTAAAACTTCCTCTATCTGTCCATTTTTCACTTTGCTGATTCCAGCCTGGATTAATTAATTAATCTTCACTGTCTAGATCCCAAAGTCCTTTATGACCTGGAGATTTCCCTTGGGAAATTTCCCTGCTTATCAAAAAACTGCACTCCTTTTCTCTCCCTGTAAGCACCTTTTTAAGCATTTTTAAGCATTTTGAGCATTAAGAGGTAGAAATTCTGCATGGATCGGCTCACATCCAGACTTTCCTGTCATTTAGGATGTACAAGGTTATTTAAAGCAATTATTTTGTCCAACAGGGTTTGGGACAACCCTCACCTGACCCTGAAGAAGAAGAAGTTGCTGCTTTTTGCCTGCAGTGGAAGAAAAATCTGTCGTGGCACAGAGCCAAGGAGGCCTTACATTCCAGCAGGGATGAGTTAGGGCTCCGCAAGACTCGGGAAGCAAAGGCTGAGCCCACCCTGATGGCTCTGGTACAAGAACAACCCCCTCCAACCAGGAATATCCCAAAGCATCCCAGTCCTAGGAAAGGACACACAGCTATGGACAGACACCTGTAAAAGCAGAGGGGCTTCTCATCCCAATGGCGTTGGAACATCTGCAATATGAAGGATGCCTGTTGGAGTGTTTCCATCGTGGCAGAAAAACCTTGGCAGAGGCTCCATGGGAAGGGCAGGAATCTCCCGGTGAGTGTTTTACCCAAAGGGCAGCAAACACCAAGTGCTGAGACAGGGTGGATGGGGCTGGGAGCAACCTGGTCCAGGGGGAGCTGTCCTTGCCCAGTGGATTGAGGTGGAATGGGATGAGTTTAAAGTCCCTTTCCCCCACCCCAAACCACTCCAGGAATTCATGATCCAGACATGCTCAGTCTTTCTGCAGTGCAGAGAGCAGACAAGGTCACAGACCAACATCTTCCTCCTTCACATATCCAGGGATACAGCAGCGGGTACATTTTTACTGTGTCCCTGATCCTGCAGATTTCCTCCCAAAATCCCTTTCAGCCCCAGGATGTTCTCCTACTGAGTGAAACATTCCATCCTGATGATCACTCACCTCAGGGCTTCCAGAGGATCCCAGACTGGTGACAGACTGCTCCTGGACCTCTGGCTCACCACATCCATCCTCCACAGCCTCAGGGAAAGGAGTTGCAGGTGTCCAGTGGAAATGCTGATCCATGCTGGAATCCTGCATGTGCAGGAGGGCTGGAAACAAGCCTTCCCTGTGGAATACACAATCCAACACCACAGCAGATCACAACTGGCTGGATGTGCAGCCCATTCCAGCCCGCTTTGGTGTCCCCACCCGCTTCTCAGTCACCTTCCCCATACCAGGAATTCTGTTACTGGCACAGTCACCAGGAACCTCCTCCATGTTCCAAGGCAGAGCAGCAGGCACACAGGAGATCCTGGGATGCAATCTGCAATGGATAAAACAGGGAGCAGGGGTGGATAGAGGGGCAGAGTAGCCACAGAGGAGCTGGGAGTGTCCAGGGGGCCCTGCTGGACAAGGCAAGAAGGAAGGATGGAAGGAAGGAGGAGCAGTTACAGAGACAAGAGACTGTGAGGACTCGCTGGCCTTTGTATCCACATCCTATTTCCACACTAGTTTTTGCCTGCTGGCTTGTTTTTTTTGAGGAAAACATTGACCAGCCACAGTTGTCACTAGATGAATATGTAATTATGCAGGACTAATGAATTACTCCAAAATAACAACCAAGTTCTGTGCTTCTTATCGTTTTCCTACTCAAAAGATCATAAAATTAATGGAATTTAAGCCCTAGGAAATCAGGAAGGCAAATCGAAACCATGATTGCCTTTGGAGATGTCTCCTTTGACACGCAGGAACCACCAGCTTCCCTTGGCTCACACATGCAAGAGAACAAAACCTCAGAATTTCGGATAAACTTCATTGTCCCAGTGGAAACGTCAGCTGGCCAACAGACAAACCAAAAGGAAAAGGTCCATGACCGTCACAGAAAAGGAAAAGGTCCATGACCATCACTTGGGTCAACAAAGAAGAGGAAAAGGTCTGTGACCATCACTTGGCCAACAAGCAAAGAAGAGGAAAAGGTGCACAAAGGAAGAGACTTAATGCAAAGAAACATTCCAAAGGGATGGGAAGCAGGTGGCAACTGAGCAGCCAGCAAATGTTTATTGGAAAGGCAGCTGGCTAGGAATGACTACATTTCCTCCAGAGAAAAAGCAACCCAAAAGGCAGGACAAGAGGCTTGGAGGACAGCCATGTTCTCCCATGGAAATTAAAGACATGCAGGATGTTTTGCAGTGGAAAACAGTGACTCCCAGACACCTCAGAACCAGGTACAAGGTTATGTGAAAAACCCACAAACTGTCCCACTGGGCTAAGCCCAGCTTTAGGTCCCCTCATCCCAGAGTCCACATGGAGTCACCACCCGGGATTAACGGTACCCTTTTTAATTGTTTTGTTAAAAATGTCGTCGAGACACCATGAATACAAGTACTGCGGTTACAGCCATACAAAAAAAGCAATACAAATTAAGCAGCTGAATACAAAAATACGTTGAAATACATGAACACCACAATGGAACTCGGAGCACTAAATCCCAATCGTGTAGGCGTGGAAAAAATTAAATAAAAACCTTTTTCTTCTCGTATTAGACAACGTAGTTTTCTCCACTTTGAACAGTTACTTTTTCTAGTTATGTACTTCACAATTTTTCTATGTACAGCATAGAATAAAATACTTTTAAAAGATATGACATTTTTCATCCTCAGTATGCGATAGAGTCTCTTTTACACTAATATTGACTGCAGGAATAAAAACTGTCCGTGTCTTACATCAACTCATTGGAAAAGGAGGAGCGACGGTTTCCTTGGAATTCATTTACGCAGATTTTCCCTCAGTTCAGGGGTTTGGCAGTCCTGGAACGGCGTCTCTCCTGGGAATTCATGTACATAATATTGCTTGGATCTATACAAATGTGGCAATCGGATCTAAGTGGTGGTTGGGAAGAAGCAGCTCACACATATACAGCTCTGGGGATTTTCCATGACTTATTTACAATGAAAGTGCTTTTCTCAGCTCTAACACGATCCGGGGGGATTGGTTTCCTTTCTACAGGTCAATTATTAGTCTCCCTGAAATTGGAAAAAAAAAGGATTCTCTAGAAAATACCACAGCTTTGCAAACACTCGAGCGCACTGGAGAACTGCGTGTGGTTCAGGATTAGCAGCTGAAAAGTGGTGGGAATTATAATTTAAAAATAAATAAAGCCAAAAGAGGTAACCCAGGTACAAAACAGCAGAGAACTGCAATATCCACAACGGTAAAAAGGCTCCAAAGCCATCTGCTAACAAAACGGGGAAGCGGTTGGATCGAAAGTCTTGAAAACATCTTTTAAGGATTTATCATCCGACTCCCCGTTGGGATCGTTCTCCGGGGTCTGCGTTACCTGTCCGGGCTGCCTCACCTGCCTGGGGTCGCTGTACTGCGGCCGGATTAACCCCGACAAAGCCTGGATTGGGAGATTATGCACGGCAGGGGCAGCGCTGGAGTGTTTAGCCTGAGGTTTACTGGTGCTATTTGCTTTGTCTGGAGCAGCTTCCGCCGCTCCTTCTGTGGGTTTTTCCGTGTTGGAGGCGGCTTTCTGCAGGGACGCGTCTTCCGCGAGACTGGGCTCGCTTTTACTGGGATTTTTCAGAATGCTTTTTTTCTGGTTCTCCCCGTTCTCTCCCGAACTGGCTGGAGCCGTGTCCGAGGCCGAGCTGTGATCCCTGGGATCGTACAAGCTGATCCCGCTCAGGATGGAGCCGGGCGTTCCCAGCCTAACGCCGCTGGACGACAACTTGGGCGCGTAGGGAGGCAGAGCGTCGGGGTCGGGCTTCGGAGCCGCAGCTTCCGAGGGCTGGGACGAGCTGGCAGCGGCTCTGGCGAGCCGAGGGTCAAACTTGGGAGGGTGGGAATCCTTCCCGACTCCGTGGTGCGCGTCTGCACTCGACAGTCTGTGGAGTCTGGGATCCACGTTTTTTTGCAAGCGGGGATCCCCCAGTTTGCTGGAGCTACTGGTGTGGGAATCTGCAGCCGGATCCAAGTAGCCGCTCCGGGCCGCGAGGCTGTTCTTGGCCTTGGCAGCGAGCCGGGGGTCGGCCGGCATCGCGTTGGGATGCGGATCGTTCTTCAGATTCCGCAGCTTATTCAGTCTCTGGTCGGCAATGAGAGGAGGGAGAGGTAAATTGATGGAAGAGACGGGGTCAGGTTTGGGCAAAGGGATCGGGAGCAAGTCCTCGGGGGCCCACACAATGTGCTTGGCAAAGTTGGGTTTCATCAGGGTCACATCCATTTTGATGTGGCTGAACTGCCGGAGCTGGGATCGGGGATCCCTTAACGTGACGCCAGGCATAGGCTCCAAGGGAATGAGGAAAGCCCGTTCCCTCAGCTCCCTTTCCGAGTCCTCCTCGTCATCATCCATCCCTTTCTGCTTGACCTTAACTCCGGCGTGGGCGTGCTGCAAATCCAGCTTGGCTCCCGCGAGGGAGGAGCCGCCGTGGCCGCCCTCGCTGACCTTGTGCATCCGCGGATCGCGGGCCAGCCGGGGGTCCAGGGATGCAGACTCGGAGGGTTTCCTGGGATTGGGCCTTGGAGAGGCCCGGAGCCTCGGGTCAGCAGTCTGAGGCCCCACACCTTTGTCTTTGGCCAGCCTGGGATCCGTAGGAATTCCAAGCATGTGCTGCTCCGTGGAATGTTGCTGCCGATTCCTAAAGTTTTCGCTTTGTTTCTTTAAGGTTTTGAGGATTGATTTAACACTGCTCCCCTCTTCCTCCTCACTACTGGAATACCAGTTGACATTGTCATCTAGAAACCAAAGAAATTCCCAAGAATTTAGATTATTGGAGCAAATAATCTCCAGAGAATCCGACACATTTACTCCATAATGGAAAACTTCTCAGTAAAATCAAACTGGAAAGATCTGACATTAAATTATCACTCCCTGTGTTATAAAAAGAGAATCTAAAATGACAAAACTCCATTTAATCAAAGAACTGACATAACAAAAAAACCCTCGAGGTAGTGCTGATATTCCCAAGCTCTGCTGCATTCCCTCTCCATATCCATCAATATTAATCTGGGAAAATAACCTGCTTCCAAACAATTCTAACAGTACCAGTGACAAAAACCCTAACATTTAAAATCTGAGTCTTGATGGGAGGATGAAAAGTAAAATGGCCCCTTAAAACCAGATAAATGACAAATCTGCTGCATTACTATAATCCAAATCCCAAGGTTTGGGGGAGAAGTCAAGATTCAGGAAGGAAAGAAATGAGAATATTTAATTTTAAAGGATATCAGTGAGGGGAAAAATACAGGATATCAGCTCTAGGAAAAAAGATCTAGAGATGCAACTGAAAAGCCAGGATCTAGGATGCACCTGCATTCCAGGCAGCAAGAAACCCTTCTGGATCAATCAGGGATTTTCTTTAATTATCAACCACAGAATGTTTAAAAAGTGCAAACTAGATCCACAAATTATCCACGGATCTTTCTCCTTGGAGCTAGGATAAAGCAACTGAGAGCTGAAAATACTGAGTTGCTGCTTGTACATCCTCAATAATAAGGTGAATGTGACGCAAGTCAACGTCAACAGATTTGTTCCGGGCTAATTCACAGCCAAGAACCAGGCTGAGAATTCCAACAAAAGCCTCCTCACCTTCGTCTTTGCTCATGGCCCTCTGGCCCTGGCTGCTGGCAGAGTCTCCATCCCGTTGGTGCTTCTGACTGAGCCTGGCATAGAGGGCCTTCTGCATGGCCGGCAGGAAATCCGGCACGTTGAGGCCCTGGTTGTGGCCCATGTGGCCGCTCATGCATTCCGACTCGCTCCCGCCCGGATGCGACTCCTGAGCCATGAGGTGAGCCTGGTGGTCTGTGAATTCTCCGTGCCATGATCCATCTGCGGGAGGACAAAGCCCCAGTTAGCAGCTATCCTAGAGAAGCTTTCATAGCTATAAAACTATGGACTCGTGGAACGGTTTGGGTTGGAGGGGACCTTAAAGCCCCTTCCACTCTCCCAGGGTGCTCCAAGCCCCAACCTGGCCTTGGACACTTCCAGGGATGGGGCAGCCACAGCTTCTCTGCCCAACCTGTGCCAGGGAAGAATTTCTCCCTAATGCCCAGTTTAAACCTAAAGCAGAACATGACTAATACAACACAACTGGACCCGGAACACTGACGACATTCCAGGAGGTTTCCACCCAAGTTCCTTGCAGCAGCCGTGCTTACCTCCGGAATTATTCGCCGGCTGGAAGTTATGCACAGCTTGGTGGGAGTAGTAGTTGTCATAGAAGTCGGCAGGGTTCTGCATGGACTCGTATTCCCCGGGCATCTGCTGGTACTGCGGCCCGGGGGGACAGTGGTTGTCCCTGGGCATGCTGACCATGTGTCCTTGCACTCCGGGGGAATTGTAGGAGCCGCCGAGCCCCGGCGGGGTGAGGGGCGGCCCGCCCTGCTGCCCCTGCATGGGCATTCCAGTCTGGTTCTGGGGGCCCATGTATCCCGGGGGCACGCCCTGCATGGGGGGGCTCTGTGGCATGCCCGGGCCCTGGGGGCCCCCGCAGGGGTGGTGGCCGGGGGAGCCGGGGTGCATGGGCGGCCCGTTGTGTCCCTGCGACATGCCGGGGCCCGGCCCGGGGCTCGAGCCTGGATTGTACATGTGCTGGGAATGGGGGTCGTTGCCCTGGAAGGGCGGCCTCGGCGGCGATGCACTGTTGTAGAAGGTCGGTGGCCTGGAGGAGAAGAACATTAAGGAGTCACATTTTGGACCTACAAAGCCCAACAGCCCACTGGCTCCCTCCTTCCCCTGCCCGCTCTTATTTGTATTTATTTGACCTGAACGTGCATAAAAATCACAAAGAAACAGAGTAATTTTCCAAGAGAGTTACCTACACCCATTCCATATATCACATTCCACAGAATCACATGGAATCATTTATGTTGGAAGAGACCCCTGGGATCATCAAGTCCAACCTTTGCCTAGTCACTAAACCAGAGCCACTTCCAGTTGTTTCCTGAAGACCTCCAAAGATGGTGACTCCACCATCTCCTTGGGCAGCCCCTTCCAATGCCTGGCCACCCTTTCCACGAAGAAATTCCTTCTGATGTCCAGCCTGAACCTCCCCTGATGGAACCTGAGGCCGTGTCCTCTTATCCTGAATGACAATGAAGCTAGGCTGGAAGCACATCTGTTTCAACACTGGCTCATTTCCATCAGTTTTCCGCAAGAAAAATCCAACTACAAAAAGACTGGAGCAGGGAATGAACTGCTCTACCTTCAGAAGGAGATGCCAAACCAAGAACCAAAGGAGTGACTTTGGGAAAGGTCAAGCTTTTCTATGGAATGCATTACATAATTCTGTTATCAAATATGGGGCAGATCCTTAGCTTATCCCAGAATCCTGACAGGAAGAAAGACAGTGATTAAATATTAAATGAGAACTATTTAGGAGAGTTCTACCCTAAATTCCAACACCTACTTCTTCCCAATTTTGTGTGCCAAATCCACGGTGGGCTTCACGACAATTTCAAAAAGAGATGGGATTTTCTTATAATCTCCTGAAACATCTTGGTAATTTTCCATGTCGGACTCGGAAAAGGGATATTGCTCTGGGGGGGTTGGCAGGAGCCCGACGCCAGGGGGGGGCTTGGGAAGAGGAACGATTCCCCGCTTCCGGAGTTCCTCCAGCTCCTTCTCATCTTCATTCTGGGGCTCCTCCTCATTATTCAAAACCTGGAACAAAGCCATGGAGCAAACATTCCATCAATTCTCCAGTATTTGCAATTCAATTTCATCGTGCACCCTCCATTTAAATATTATTTACATATTTAAATAAACCACCTTCCCATTACCTGCTACAAAACTACTGGGCACCAACTCCCAGTCAGGAAGAAAACTACTCCAGTAGCCAGGAAGGGATAATTTCCCACAAGGCCACTTCCTTCACAGAGGAATTTTACCTGAGAGGACTGGAAGGAGTTACTCTAAGATTCCTAATGTTTTTAGTGTTGGATTCACCCCCCTTTTCTGTTAAGGCCTGTTGGGCTGTGACTGGAGGGAGACACAAGTGTCCTACATAAACCAGGGGTCAGGATTAGTGTCTGGATCCCTCACCTTATCCAGCAGCTCCTTTGTCTCCGCAGTCAGGGGAGCATGGGAGAATTTGCACTTATCTCCTTGATAGCACTTGGCTCCTGTGTGGTAGAACTTGCAGGGGAATTCATGTAATTCAAGGAATTAAGGAGTCCTAACAGTTTGGGAAGTTTAGAAAACCCAGCTGGCAGCTATCCCTTCAAGTCTTCACCAGGAATTCACCTTTCCAGTGTCATAGGTTAAGAATTTCAGAAGCTGAAAACCAACTTACTTTCATTTAAGATTCTCCTAATAATTACATTTCTGTGGCCTTTGGATTTAATTTTAAAGTTGTGATTCAAAAGGGTCTCAACTCCATAGGAAAATACAGAGAACAGATCAGAGGTTAAAAAATATGTGGATAAATATATCTAAACTTCAAGTACTTTTATGTTCAAAAATGTCAACAATCCTTAAAATTGACAAAACCCAGTCATTTTATACTCATTTCTTCCTCTTAAGTATTTAAGCAAAAAAATAATCTTGCAATAAATCTACACAGTCTTTGGTTGAGCCTCTTAACAAACAACCACCCCTAAAAATCTCTTCTATCAAAATAAACACAATTAAATCAATAGAAATAAAAACTTTCAGTTGAGTTTACAAGTGTTTTTAAGGATATTGTGCAAATAAATGCAGTTCTCTCCTTTGGTGCAGTAACCCTGGATGTAAAACTTGCAGATTTCCTTCTTCTTTTCAATCTCTGCATCGTGATCAAATTTACACTGTTCTCCCTATAAATAAATCAGAAAACAAGGAAAAACCATTACCCATGTGAAATGCTAAATAATTTCATTTCACAGTGAAAAAACATCCTCCTCAGCTGAATTTAAACTTTTTATCTTGACTAATACTGAATTGCATTATAATCATGTCCCCAAAAACCCTGAATAGGAGAAAATGCCTGCATTGGATTTCAAAGGAACATACAGAGTGGTGACAGAAAACAAGCTGCTGTGTCTCAGGTCTTTTCTCTGCCTCCACCTTGGAACTCGCATTAAAGAGACATTTAAACAGTTTCCTGAATTATTTTCCATATATCCTGTTACCAATTAGGATTATTTTGCTGGGCAGGGAGTTTGTGTATTTTTTTTAGGATTTACTTTTATGAACAAGATACCAGGCGCTCTTTAGCCTCTTAAAACTGAAGGTGGCAGCAAATCCTCATCTCAATGAGCCAAAAATAAACAAGAAAACCATTATTTCCAATAATTTTCCCCTTAATCTTGACTCTTTGAGAAAGAAACAAAATATTCCATGTCTAAATCCTGAGGAATCACGTAAAAGTCATTCCCTCACTGGAGAGGCATCCAGTGGCTAAGGGTGTTTTAACAATCCCACTTTTCAGAGAGAGAAATCACTTAGAAATCAGTGTTTCCAAATTAGCAGGGAGCAAGTAATTTAATATATTCAGGAATTGTTACCTATCAAGATTCCAGACTTGTGAGATCTTTCTATGGTATGATAAAAAAAAATTGTAACATATTTACCTATGTTAACACTGCCAGTGTTAAGTTCATGATGCTGTCAGATGGTTTTATTGCATTAAAATATAGTAACTTTAATAGAATTATAAATTAAATAGAATTCAATAGAAATTAAATTCAGGATGTGTAACAGAAGGGGGTGTTTTTCCACAAATAATTCTGGTGGATTTATCAATAACTCCTCAAAATGTCAGAAATCAAAAGAGTGAGTTGCAACACCCAAGTTTTCTTCAAATCAGCTAAGAATTAAGTAAAAACAGATTTTAAAATGTACCTTAATGCACCTGCCTTCGAGGAAATATTTACAGATCTGTTTGCCCTTGTGCTCCACCGTGTGCTGGTTGATGAACTCCTGGCTCATATTCACCCACTTCTTCACTGGTTTGCCATCCTGGAAAAACAAAAATCCCGGTTTCACTGCTGCTGCACAAACATTAGTCCCTCTGTGGTGCACTGGCAATCCAGTAACTGGGGAGAAGGACTTAAGTGCAGGTACCTCATGGAAGCCATCAGATCCTTTATTGCCTCCTCTCCCCCTTCCACGGTCTTTACGCTTCAGTTTCTTTTGCATCCCACGCCCTCGGCCCACGTTGTAATTGTTCCCTCGCTGGGAAATGCCTGGAAAACAGGAATGACCTCTTTCAGGGATGAAATTAAGGGAAAACGATTCTCTAGTGACCCCATGGAACAAATCAAACCTCTCCCTTTTTGCTGTTGGAAATGTTCTTTCCAAGCAGCCCAGCGAGTTGAACCATTTTGTGCCAGGAAAGCCATCCCTGGCTGTTTCCCTCCTCCAGGTCTCCATCCCAGAATGATCCACAACACAACTGCTGTCACCAGAATGCCCTTACCTTTCTGGATCCCTTTCATCCCCTGTTTCTTCACCGGTTCCTTTGGGAATGGAGGTCCCAAATCACCACTGGAGGTCTCCTTAGCTTGTCTGTACTGTTTCAGCTGGTCAGCAAAATCCTCATCCTTCTCTTCATCGTTGTAACTCCCAAAGTTTTCATCACTGTAGTGACTGTAGTCGTCATAGTCCTTACTTTTGACATTTTTTTTATGCTGCATTTTCTGGGAACTCATGTAATTCCCTGACATGTGTCCATGCTGTAGGAAAGGGACTGCATTAGGAAGCAACTCCGTATTTCCAACCCCACACTCCAGAGTGCTCTAAAATGCCCTTTTTTGGGCTGTTTTATTCCCAGATTTGCCCAAAAACTCATCATTGGTGCAACAAAAATCAGCTATTTGGTAAGAACTACTAATTTTGATTCCCAGACTGAGAAAAACCAGGAGAAACTGAGCTCTCAGAAAGTGAAATCCACTTTCGATATTGAAAAGTGGCTTTTCAAGAGCCGTTTCCTCTTATTCTGGTCTAAATCCAAAGCAGGCAATAAAAGATTCCTTAGTAATAAAGATTCCTTAATTCCTGCTGCCTCATGAAGGAAAAATCAAGCTTGTTTACACCACGTTTCTGCCACAGATCCTGCTTTCCATCACCCAGGGAGATGAGAACTAGATGTGCCTCCGGAAACCCAGGAGAACGGGTGCCAGATTTGAGCCAGAATTCCAAAACCACATCGTTCACATTTGCACTTTAAATGACACCTCAATAACCACCTGAACAATCAGTCTAAAAATGTCCTACCTGACTGAAGGACGAATCATAATCCCTGTAGGAAGAGCTGCTGCTCTTTTTGTGGGGCCTTTCCGAGCGCTCCATGTCGGAGTCGTGGCTGTAGTCGGAACTGTCATCGCTGGAAGGGGAATTATGCTGGAAAAAAGCACAAGGGAGCTGTGGAACTGCTGGGAATTTCCAGGGAACACGCTACTTTAGGAAAGGAGCAGCAGGTTTCATTGTCCAGCATCACGTCTTATTAATCTCTTGCACTGAAGTTGACTAAAATCTCCATTAGATGCATTTTCCAAGTGAATTTTCCTGAAGAATTCACTTAACTTGCCTGAAATCTTTTCTTTGCATAAATAATCAGCATAAAAAGTGAAATTATACATCTACAGTTTGCCTCTTATCCTGAAAACTCCAAAAATCCCTGTGGTTCACCTTCCATGACTGTTCCCAGTGACCACGGCTTAACTTAAACCACTGCTTAAGATTTAAAACCAGTTGAAGTCTTAACAGTAATAAGACCATTTTACTTTCCTTCTCCAGTTCCCTGGATTCTTGTCAAAACCTGGAAACCTACAATTCACATCAGCACCTGCAATATTTTCATTTTCCTAACCTTATGCTTGTCCCGCCTCCTCCTTTTGGATTTCTTCTTTTCCTTCTCTTTTTTGCGTTTTTTCCGCGATTTCCGGTGGCCTTTCTCATTTTTCTGTTTATCATCCCCTTTCGTGCTGTGCTCCTTCACGTCTTCGTAGGCAGCATCATCTATCTCCCCGTCTTCCAGCTCCCCATCTTCTCTGTAGGAGGAAAAACAGCAGGACAATAAAATTCCTTGTCATTAGCCAGCTCACTATCACTGGAAAAAACGTGGTTAAGAAGCCTGAAGTAACCCCAAGCTGTGATTTTTGGGATAAATGGATATGCCAGGGAGAAGACATGACTGCTGTATGACCTCCTACAGCCTGGAATCTCTTGGAGTTACAATAAAGTGAAACTGGAGTATAAATATTCCTGAAACACCTGCAGCTACTCCAAAAAACCCCATTACATTTTGACAACAGAAGCTAAACTCCTTCCCTCAAGGATCAATTAAATTATCCTCCTAAAATGCCTACTGGAAATGCTCTTTGGGAACAAGGCCATTCCCAGTTGCCAGCTCCCTTGGGAACTGCACTCACAGATCTCCACTATTCCTGGGATGCATCCAGGACTGGAATAACTTTCCAGGTAAAACCACCTCAGTAACACAATCCTTTGGATTGCATGTCAGGGAGAAGATTACACAAGTCCTCTAATCCCTAAGTTCTTTCCACAACATCCAAGCGTTTTCCAAGCACTGAACTTCCAGAATGTCATAAGAAAAAATAACTGGATAAATATGAATTGGAAAGATAATGGTCAAGAATGTAGCATTTCCTGGGAATAGAGTTATTTTTCAAGGAAAGTTTCAAAGAAGGGACAGGGCGGGAATTCTCATCTGTTTTAGAGGCTTTTATTCCCATTTAAATCCTGAACTGGAGCTGAGCACTGGGAAAGGAGAGCACAGCCTCCCCCTTTTCCAAGTTCCCTCCCTCTTCCACAATCTGCAGATAATCAGAGCTCGATGGGTATGTGAAAACAATCCCAGAAAGCATTCCCACTGTCCCAGGTGGATTCCTAGAGCGTGTCCCAAATGGATCAGAAAGGCACGGACTCCAGGGAGAACCAGACTGGTGAAATCACACAAATATTTGGGAAGTGCAAACCAAAACACACATCTCTGGGCAGGGACACATCAAAACCCACAGCTCAAGTCAGTCCCCCAAACTCTGGTGTTTCAGTTTCATCTCTGACCTTAAACTTGGCTTTTCACTGCCCTTCCCTGACCTTATTCCGGGTCATTATTTAAAAATAGAATTCCTTATGCCTAAAGAAGATTTACACCTCAAGCTCCTTAAGTTCAGGATCCAAACCCAGGATGCATTTTCTCATATATTACGGGGATCTCGAGCCTCAAACATGGTTTAGGTCTTTAAATTTTAGGTTTGATTCATGGCTGAGGAAAGGTCTGATTTAAAAATAATTGTATTTTAGTTTAAAATAGTGCAGGTGTTTGTGACGCTGGTCCAGAATTATTTAGGGGGAAAACTTCCATCACAATGCTCTGAAAGGGCTTATGAAATGATAGAAAGCTCAATAATGAAGATAGTAACTGGTTTAAGGATGAAATATGATTCTATTAGAATTCCACATTTAAAATAAGACATTAGAGGGCTAAAATTCCCAGAATTTTGATACTAGGGTGTTTCTGGGCTCAAGAAATTAGGAATTAATAATGAAAATAACTCCAAGTAACACAGAACTTTAACTGGGAGAATCAAACAAAGCCAGAGGGAGAAGTAAAAAACTGACAGCAACTGAACTCAAAGTGGTTTTCTAAAGTTCCTGGGAAAACTGGCACTGATTTATGTGTTTATTTGCTGCAACTGAGTTTGCCTCCAACTTCTTCCTCACCTGCAGAACCAAAAAATCCTCACTGAACCCTCACCTTGCAGGAAAAACCTTTCCAAGATCCCTGTATTTGAAGGCTCAGACCCTTCACCAAAACATCAGCAACAGGAGTTAACTAAAAATATCAAAAGAATTACAAACAATTTGGCTTGAGAAAACAAGGACTCTGGATTAAAACAACTTTCCAACTTGGAATATCCAAAGTGTGGCCAGACAGGGCTTTTTTTTTACTATTTTCCACTGCTCAAAAACAGTAACAAAATCAAAGACTCTGGATTAAAACAGGATTAAAACAACCTTCCAACTTGGAATATTCAAAGTGTGAACAGACAGGGGGGTTTTACTATTTTCTATGGAGCAACTTGTTTATAATTCTACAGATCAGCTTAAGTAAAACTAAATATTATCAGAAATGCCCTGAATTCTGCTGTGCAATTCAATGGAAATTGTGATGTTCCCAGGATGGGTGTTGCCTGCAGTGAACTGGTTCTACTGGTTCTACATTTGCACACCTGATGTGACACAAAAACTTGGGAGTTGGGGCTTTTTTAAAATTAAAAGCATATTTCACAAAAAATATGACCTCCCAGGTCGTGTTTATTGTGGGCCTTCACTTGGGAAATGACAACATTATAAAGCAACGCTTATAAATTAAAATTAATTTGAGTATTAGGTGGCACTTAATGGTTCTCTTGCACAATTCACCAGTGTCACAACTGGCTGTACTGGTGGGAATGGCTGGTTTCCAAGCTGGAAAAACTCTGCTCCCAGCGCAACCTGGAGCCACTCAGGCTTGTCCTCAAGGAGGGCCTGAAAACATTGGATATTTTCAATCCCTGAAACAGTAAAAAGGCACGGCCTGACTCGAGGAACTCCCCAGCACAGCCCTGTCCCAGCTCCAGCAATGCCAGCGGATCCCTGGGGCACTCTGGGCACGGAACACGGGCCATGACACAACTTCCACCCTTTCTCAAGGACAAGCAGGAAGGGGACAGCAAGACCCAGCAGCTCTGGGCTCTGCCCTGAACCTCTCACTAGATCCCAGGATTGTTTTGGTACCACTTCCCAAGTCCTAACAACAAGCAGGAAGGGGAAAACAAGGCCCAGCAGCTCTGGGCTCTGCCCTGACCCTCTCCTTAAATCCCTGGCCTATTTTGGGAGCACTTCCCAAGGACAAGCAGGAAGGACAAAACAAGAACCAACAGCTCTGGGCTCTGCCCTGACCCTCTCCCTAAATCCCAGGACTGTTTTGGGACCACTTCCCACTTTTGAACAGGGAATTAGGGACTCTTTTTCTCCAGCGAGGAAACTGCTGCGTTTGCTCACAAGCCCCTCTTTTTTTTTTTGGTCTGTTTGTTTTTCCCAGTGTTTTCCGGTCCTCTGAAAGACCACAAAGGGTTGTGGAGCTGTGTGGGGGGAGGCCAAGCTCGGGGAATCCCCAAAAACCCAGCATTTTTAACTCCTGCAGCTGTGTCAGGAATGCTCTGAGTAGGTGTGGGCTGAAGCACTAGGTAGTTGCCACCCTGGCACAGTATTTTTGGAACTAGTTAGGAAGGCCAGGGCTGCCTGGAGAAAGGATCTGAATTTCCAGCAGCTGCAGGAGAGAAAGGGAGGGAAGGAAGGAGGGAGGAACAGAGGTCCTTTCACCAGGAACAGGACTCTGGTTTCTGCGCATGGGGATTGAGAGGTGGCAAAGATAACGTCAGTCAGCCCTTAATCTGCATAAAAAAAGATCCAGTTAAAATGTGTAAGGTGGAATCTGGCAAGAAAATGACGTTAAATATGGCTCTAGTGAGAGATTGTGGTATCAACAAAAACAGCCAAAAATAAAAAACCCGCCCAAGTCGGAGCACCCTTTCCTGCCTGAGACAGAGAACAATGGTGACATTCAACAGACACCCCCTGGAAAGTGCAATTTATGGAAAGAATGGAAAACAGCCCCCCTTCCCAGGCAGAGTAAATCAATGAAGATGTAAAAACGCATGCATTCCATAAGGAAAAATTAAAACCTTGCTAAAAAAAATGCACTTTTAATGCAGTGACTCCCCCCCTCCCCTCCCTGCATTCCCCCC
>VXBX01004084.1:122147-145303 GCA_013400415.1 Scytalopus superciliaris
GGGGCCGCGGCCGGGGCCATGCGGAACAGCGGCGCGGGGACCGCCAGCCCCGACGGCAGCGGCACGTAGTGGAAGGAGATGGTCTGGGGAGCCTGCTGGCACTGCCGGCTCTCCGGCGGGCAGGGCTGGCGCTCGCACCGGCTGGAAGGCGGGCAAAGAGGGGCTCGGGGATGTGGCGCCCACGGGCACCGCGCACCACCCCCCTCCCCATTGGGGCTGAGCCAGAGCGCACTTACAACGGGGAGGTTTTGACGTAGGAGATGTTCCCGGCGGCCGGGGGGCACCGGGGGGTGACACACTGGAACCCCCCGCCCGTGTTGATGCAGCTGCTCCCGCCCGTGCAGTTATCCTGGGACAGGGAACACTCGTCGATGTCTGGAAAACAGGGGCGGGCAGCGGGTCAGGACCCCGGAAGACTCCAACTGGAATCCTGTTTAGGTTCCCCTTCCGGCAGAAAATGGGCAAGACAACCTTGAAATGGGTCAAACACAATCAAAAAACTACAGGAGTATGGCTGGGAGCATCCCAAAATCCCTCTCCTCTACCCAGGCTCTGCCCTGGGCCAGAGAGGGTTAATGGCAGCTGCTTTTCCAAACTTTCTGCTCAGTTGTTTGGAAACACCATCGCTATTTATTTACTTAATGCCCTTGGACACCTGGAGGAGCTGCATTGCAGAGGATTTGCTGGGAGCATGAAGATGCCATGGAAATCAGGAAGAAAAGGAGAAAGTGGGGTTTTCTCACCCTGAACTGCAGCAATCAACACTTCCCCGCAGAAAAATTCCCTGATTTTTCAGGATGAGACTTTGAGCATGTCTGGCTTCCCACCATTCCCACCCACATCCCAACTTTCCTGGGACTGGGGAAGAGGCCGCTGTGGAATTCAGGCTTAATATGATTATTGGTTCTTCCCAGGGATTCCCTGCTCTGGGGACATCCCCATTTTCAGGGAGGTGCAGCCCCAAAGCATTGCTCCATCATCTTCCTTCCCTCTGGGAGGGAAGGGAAGGAGAAGGGAGAGAGGAGGAGAGGGAAAGGGGAAAGGAGGAAGAGGAGCTTCCAGGAAAGCATTTGCTTTTAATTTTTGGGGGAGTGGGGGGGAGGTTTGAAGCCCTCTGGAGTTTTCCCTTCCCTCCCCCAGCACAACCCTGGGATGCATTTCCCTGCCTGGCTCCCCATCCAGCCGGAGCTCCCACCAAACATTGCTCCATCCTCACCCTCCCCTCTGCACCACTCTCTCTATGCCCACCCCTTGGATTTCTGTGTGTGGAAGTGGAGAGAAAAGGGGGGAAAAGGAAAAGGAGCAGGTGGATTCCAGCCCCCCTCACCTTCACAGCTCTTCCCGTCTCCCAGAAGGACGTATCCAGGCGGGCAGGAGCAGCGGAAGGAGCCGGGGAGGTTGACACAGGAGTGGGCACAGAGCCGGGGCCCCCCATCCCGCTGGAACACCTCACACTCATTCAGATCTGTGGAGACAGGGATTCAGCCAGGATCTCCTGGGAAAGCTTGGGAAGGGTGGGCAGGGAGGTGGGTTGGGATCAGCAGCACAGGGTCTGGCTGGGACCTGTCCCCAAGGGCCAATGCTGGGCCCAGTTTTGACTCATCCATCCAGGACTTGGAACCTCCTCATCAAGGTCGCTCCCAACACAGATGTGGGAATAGCGGGCGGCCTCCCAGAGAGCTGTGTGGCCCTTTGGAAGGGCAGGGACAGGCTGGAGAGATGGGCAGGGAGGAACTCTCTGGAATTGCACAATGGCAAATGCAGGGCTCCTCAGGACAGGAGGGAGGAGCTCCTGGAGCAGGTCCAGAGGAGATCATGATGGGACTGGAACATCTCCTACAAGGGATGAAGGAGCTGGGGCTGTTCAGCCTCGGGAAGAGACAGATGAGAGAGGACCCCATCCATGTCCATCTGTATCCAAAGGGAGGTGCCAGAGGCTGGACCAGGCTCTGCTTGGGGATGCCCAGCAACAGGACAAGAAGGAATGGGCAGAAACTGATGCCTGGGAAGTTCCACCTGAACATCAGAGCGGATTGCCCAGGGAGCGTGTGGCGTGTGGAGCGTGTGCCCAGGGAGTGTGTGACGTGCTCTGGGATGATGGCACCACCTGCCCTCCCCACAGCCCCATGAGGGCCCCTCTCACCCTGGCAGAGCCCGTCGGGGGCCGCTCTGCTCATGTGGAACCCGGGGTCGCAGCTGCACTGCTGGGCCTGCCCCACCTGGGCACAGCGGGGCCGGTGGCTGAACGCGGCATCGTCCGGCACGCTCCCGGAGGGGGGGGCTGGGGGCACACACCGGCATGAGGAGGGGGCACCAGACACCCCCAGCCCCCCCAGCCAGGGTCACCCACCCGTCTGTGCCCGGGACTGGCAGGTGGCCCCAGTCCACTGCTGGGGACAGAGGCACTGGAACTGCTGGGGGCCCTCCAGGCACGTCCCGCCGTTCTGGCAGGGGCTGCTCCAGCACTCGCTGATCCCTGCGGGAAAAGCAGCCATGTTCCATGTTACCTCCGTTTGGGAATGCTTATTCCCCTCATTGCTGCTGCTGCGGAGGCTCCAGCTGTAATTCCCAGTTTTCCTAGAGGATGAGGAACCCCAAAGCACTGGAGCTGCAGCATCCCTGGGATATTGGCTGATGGGCACTCAGGATCATCCCAGAGCACCAGCCCTGGGATGCTGGGAAGCAGCTGCAATCCCTCCCCTGTTTGGTGAACCCCCAAAGCCCCCTGTACCCGAATGAAGCCACAGGACACCCTGCTGTTCCAAGCGCCATTCCCGGGCAGGGAATGGTTGGTACCTTCACACCAGGGCTCCTGCCCGCTCCAGGTGCCATTGGCCTGGCACACCCGAGTGCTGGAGCCCCGCAGCTGGAAACCCAAGTCACAGGCGAAGTGAACCTCGTGCTCCACCAAATACTTGCTGCCAAACTTCCTCCCATCCGTGGGGGCTTGGAGGGCAGGACAGGAGACTGCGAGACCACAGGGAGGGGGGTCAGTCTGGGGGGCTTTATCCTTCCCATGCCCAACTCTCCCTGAGCCCACCCAGTCTCTCCAAGCCTCCCTTTACCTGTTGCTTTCCTGGAATATTGTCCTGCTGACCACATCCAGCCCCGCAGGGAGTGCCCAGCAGGAATGCTGGGGATGGCAGGGGATTGGTGGCATTTTTACCCCACTCACTCCCAGCACCAGACTGAGCCTTTTTTCCTGGAGACACCAGTTTTCCAGCCCACTCCATGCTTTGCCAGGAGCACTTGGCTTTGACAGTAAGGGTTTTCTCACCTTTTCACCATCCTCACTCCTTCCCAGGCCGGAGAAGCGCTGGAATTCCCAGCAGGAATCGCCACCGTGAATCCAGGCATGGAGATGCCCAGACTTCCACCTGTCCCAGCCCTGAGCATCCCGAGCTGCCCGTGCCCACCGCGGGTGCTCCAGGGCCGTGGGAGCCCGGGAAAGACTCACCCGCGGGAGCCTCAGGAGCAGCCTTGGCCAGGGTGGAGTGGAGGGAGCTGAGCCGGCTCCGCATGGCACGGATCCCTTCGGAAAAGCGCGTCTCCTGTCCCTTCAGCAGCTGCTGCATCTGCCGGATGGCGGCCAGGAGCTGCTGCCTGCTGGGACAGCTCTGCGGGAACAGGGAATGGGAATGGGGATCCCGCTCCGGATCCATCCTGCTGCCCGCCGCAGGAGGATCGCGCAGGGGCTCCTCAGCATCAAACGAGAGCCCTGATTTTGTATTTTCCCACCCATTTGCCCAGATCCAGGAGTTTTTCCCCGCCTGGGCAAGAAGTCCTCGGCTCAGGCTTCCTCCCTGGAATCTGCCCGGGTGACGCCGCGACGCGGGCAGGGCTGGGATCGCTGGGATAGCCTGGGAGAGATGCTGTGACTCGTGTTTCATCCTGCTGGAGCTCCGGAGCCCTGTCCCGCTCCCACATGACAGAATAAGAGGAAAACAGCTGTCTTGTGAGCTCTGCCGGGGCCAGGAACGCTGGTGGGACTCCTGCCTGCAAACCGATCGCTCCCTCGGGACTGACTCATGCCGGAGACGGGCACCGTTATTATGGGATTCCTGTGGAATTGACTTAAAACCGAGGAAAAAAGAGCAAAAGCCACTTCCAGAGCTCAAAGATCCAGGGAACGCGGTGGGGAGAGAGCACAGAGGGTCTGGGCTGGGGGCTGTGGAGCTCCGGGAAAGCCAGCGGAGCTAGTGGGCTCTGGCCCACCTGGACCAAGGGATTCCTTCCCCCCCCCTTCCATAACTACGCTGAAATGATTCCCGTTTCTAAAACGGGAGGAGAAACACACCAGCCCAAGCAAAGAACGCACTGGGTGTCCTGTGGTTCCCTGGGAGCAGTCTCGGGGGTGCCGGGCTGCCTGTGGGGCTGAGCCGGACTGTGCCGCAGCTCTGGGATGCCCCGATCCCAAAGGAAGGGAGGCAAAAGCAAATAGATGCTGGCGCGTCCCTGGCTTTAATAACCAGCTCTTTGTTAGGGCTGGGTTTAACTCCGGGAGCCAGCGCGAGCTCCGGCGGGATGCTGAGCCATCGCAAAGCCACGAAGTCCCCCTCGGAAAGTCCAAACAGGGATTCTCTGCTCCCGGAGTGCTCGGGGACAGCCTCAGGTATGGGGTAGGAAGGGGAAAAAGAGCCCAAACGATGCCGGGCATGGTTTCAGCGCCGTTCGGGACTTTGCCCACCTGTTTGTCGGGGCAGGAGTAGGGATTGCGCTGCGGGGCTTGTCGGGGCGCTCCGGCCCCGGGGAGGGNCATCCATCCATCCATCCATCCATCCATCCCCGGGCACGGCCCCGCACGAGTGGGGATGCGGAGGGATGTCTTGTTCGCCGAAAAGCTGTTTCTGCCGGGACCGGCGAGCACCGTGCGGGAGCTCCCGGCAATCCCTCCCCGGCTCCGGCTGGCCCTGAACAGCCCCCACCGCGGGTCGGGACCCCATTTCCCAGCCCTGCAGCTTCTCCCAGCCCCGTCCTCCCTGCCCCAGCGCCTGCACCCCCTGCCCAGCCCGGACCCCCACAGCAGAGCTGGGAGGTGCTGGAACAGAGCGCAGGGTCCGGTTCTAGTTCCTGCCGAGCAGCCCCTGCCCTGGAATCAGCAGAAATCCCCCCAGAGGAGAAGGGGCAGCAGGGAAGGGTCAGGCCCTGGCTGGGGGGGCTCCAGCCCTCTCAGGATCCTCCTCGCAGACTCCTGTTTCCCTATTGTTGCAACAGGACCGATGGTTCCTCAGCACGGGGCCAGGACAGATGGAAACCTGCTGGCTGGGAGAAGGGAATGTGGGAGCACACACAGTTCCCAGTGGAGCTCCTGTTGCCATGTTCCACAGGGATTCCTTGTGGCGTGAAATCGCCCAGCAGGTTGTATAGCTGGAGCCCAGACCATCCATAGGGCTGCCCATCCCAAAATGCTCAACACATGGTGGAAAAGTGGGAAAACACCAGGCCATGCAAGGCTGGCTGCCCACTCAGGGTGGGGGGAGCCCCAGGCCCCCAGCACCATCTCTCTGCTCTGGTCGTCGTGGAAGAGAAAAATAATTACAGCGTTAATTCCAAACCCTCAGCATGTAATCCCGGGAAAGAGCTCCTGGGAAGGGCTGGACTCCGCCAGGAAAACCGTGCGGGAGGTGATAAATAAAAGAGACGACTGTTTATTAAAATACACCCTCTCTGTCCTTGTCACGGTGCCCGCTCACACCTTTCCCGGCGGCGCTCCCGAGTCCTCCCCGCGGCTCTCCGTGCCGTCCCGGCTCCAGCGGCGTGCCGGCTCCGCGCCGTGCGCGGGCAGCAGCGGCACGTAGGGATCCTCGGCGGGGCTGCCCGGCTGCTCCTCCCCGGCGTACCTCGTCCCGCACGGCTCGCCGGGATGCACATCCACGGCCACCAGCGCCGCCTCGGCGCCGGGCGAGCCGGGCTCCGACGCATCTCCCCCGGCTTCCAGGTCAGAGTCCGCCTGCGGGAAGCCCGAATCCTGCGTGGAGTCCGGGCTCTGCTCGGGCGGGCTGGTGTTGATGTAAATGGCCTCCCCGGAGCCCTTGGCGCGGGGCAGGTTCTCTAGCAGCTTCTCCAGGTGGACCTTGAGCTGGGAGAAGGTGGGCCGGGTGGCAGGGTCGGCTCTCCAGCACGCAGACATGATTTCATACCTGGAAATCGGGAGAGGAGCATGGGCAGGATGGAGAATCAATAGAAGCCCAGAATGGTTTGGGTGGGAAGGGACCTTAAAGCCCAGCCAGTCCCACCCCCTGCCCTTGGCAGGGACACCTTCCACTATCCCATGTTGCTCCCAAGCCCTGTCCAACCTGGCCTTGAACACTGCCAGGGATGGGGCAGCCACAGCGTGTCCAGGCAGCCTGTGCTTCTCTGGATTAGGGGAGCTATGGGGTTAATTCCCAGCTTCCCTCCAAACTGGGCAAGCCTTGAGATTACCATTAAAACACAGCAAAAACAACTCTGTCTGCTCAGGCTGTTTCCAAAGGGCAGGGATTGATCAGCCCAAGCTGCTGTTGGAAGTCTCTTCCAGTGCAGCCCTGGGCTCTGCTCCCTGGGAACATCCCAGTTCTGGGTTAGGGATGCCTAGTCCTTCTCTTGGCAGGCGCCTGCTCCCAGGCTGGATGGCAGGGAGCACGGGGAGCTCCCAGCATGTCCCAGCTGGGCTCTCCACCCTCGAGCAGGCAGGATCTAAAAGGTTCCTTCCCTGCTTCCTTCAGGAACAGGCGCTGGAGAGAAGCCTTTTAGGAAATGTTGCACAACTCAGTTTATCCGGTTTGGATTCTTGGCCATGGGGGGTTAAACATTCCCAGCTCTAATGGCACCAGAGAAAACTCAGGAAGGAAACTCAGGAGAAAAGCCTTTGCTGAGCTGCTCAGAAATCCAAAGGTTTGAGGTTTCCGTGTTTCCCCTTGCCAGATTTTATAGATTTGAGACCATGAAGGCCCCTAGAGGAAGTTCTGTAGGGCACAGAGGAGCATCAGCAGCCAGGGCCTTCTGGCCAGAAATGTTTTAACCAAAAAATAAAGAAATTAGGTACTCAAAAATCCTGTCTCCCACTGCTCCTGGTGACCTCTGCACGCCTGTGCAGACCATCGCTTCTCCCTGGGATCCTTGTTGGGATTTTTGCCTGGAGTTCAGATGCTTTTCCCTCCCCTCCCTGGGTGACACTGCTGTGCTCCAGGGTGTGGCTTTCCTTAGGCAGACATGTCAAAACATGGGAGACTGTGCAAATACAAAGGAGTTCATTCCAGGATACCTTCACTTACATCGTGTTAGAGCCCCGGAATGGAGTTCTGGTACTCACAGCTCATCCGAGCAATCCTCGGGCTTTTTGAGGCGCTGCCCATGGAAGAGGAACTCGTAGATCTCGTGGTTCTGCACCCCTGGGTAGGGCGTCATCCCGCGCGTCGCGATCTCCCACATGGTGACGCCGAATGCCCACTGGGAGGACAAAGGCAAAGGATGGCGCTGAAAGGACACTCCAGGAGGAATGAATGACCCTTTTCATGGGCAAAGATCACTGCCTGGCATCCGAGGCACAAAGGGGAGCGCTGTCACCCTCCCAAAAACCGGGAATAACAGGCGCTGGCATGGCAGGGGCGAGCAGTCCACTCAACAAACCCATGGCACGGGGCCGGGCCGGCAGCGAAAGGTCACCCACGGCCTCCTGCTCCTCTGGCATTTCCAGGGAACAACAACCGGAGCAGAGCCAGGGTTTGGCTCCCAGCTTTCCATGCAGGAGGACCTACCACGTCGCTCTTGGTGGTGTAGACACGGTCAGCCAGGGACTCGATGGCAATCCACTTGACCGGCATCTTGGCGATGCGGCCCTGCCGATAGTAATCCCCGCTGTAGATCTTCTTGGACAAGCCAAAGTCGGCCACGCACACCGTCAGGTCATCCCGCAACCTGCCAGGGGGGAACAGGCATGGGAACAGCTCCCTCCTGAAGCACAAACTCACGGCTGAGCTTTGCCTCTCCTGACCAAGGGAGGGTTTGTGGAAGGGAGCCCAGCTGGGCTGTAAATCCACAGGGTTTCCCCACTGGTGTCCATCTGTTTGGGAGGGAGCAGAGGAAAACAAACTCACATGCAGTTTCGAGCCGCCAAGTCCCTGTGGAGAAAGTTCCGACTGCTCAGATATTCCATCCCCAGGGCAATGTCCACCATGAACTTCACCAGTGTCTGCAGGGGCACAAACTGGGAAGGGAAGGGAAGGTGGGGATTAGACAGTGTGTGGCCTTTGGGAAGTACATGTGGTTTGAGCTAAAAGGCTTCCCCATCCAAGGCTGTCAGCTGACATTCCAGTGGTCCCCCTGGCCTTGGAAAGACAGGAGCAGGGTCTCATCCCTCAGACTGGGCCATTCATTGAACCACAAGCCTGCAGGAGCTGCAGAGGGGGATTCCTTTGCCCCCCAATCCCACCTTGCTCCCTACCTGTGGGGCCATCTCCAGCCGGGAGCGGAGCAGGAAGCTGTGCAGGTCTCCATATTTCATGAATGGGAGGATCACCATGGGCTTGGGGACCTGCTGGGAGCTCAGCTCGATGCACACTCCTGGGAAACACAGACAGCTTGGAAAAGGCACCACAGTCCCCCATGGACATCCGTGCAGGATGCAGGTCGGGATCCCCAGCCCAAATCCCAGCTGGAAGGTGGGAAGTGACATTCCATACCTAGGAGCTTGATGACATTGGGATGGTCAAAGTCCTTCATGCACGCTGCTTCGCTGAGGAACTCCTCTATCTCCCTTTGGGAAAAGTTATCCACTGGGAAGCAGAGAAAAAGAAGGAGGTTTAACATCCAGAACTGCTGCTGCCATCTCCCTTTACAGCACAGCTCCTGCATGAGAAAGGGATCACCAGGATGGCTCCACCATCCCTGGATGTCTGACAGGAGTGTCCCTTCCTGGTGGCACCAGGAGCTGTGGCAGAGAGGCCACAAAGAGGTGCCAGGATGCTGCTCCTGAGAGAGGTAGTGGGAATGTCAGTGGGATAAACATCAAGTCCTGGGAGGGCAGGGAATGACTTACACTTCATGGTCTTCACAGCCACCTTCTGTGGGACACCTTCAGGCTGGCTGAGGCGCCCCTCCATCACTGATCCAAACTCCCCTGTGCCACAGGAGAGAAGAAATCCCTTTATCCACAGCCCAGTGCACCACCTTTCAGGACACTGGTATGTCCCCAGAAAGATGGAGACCCCATTCCCAAAAAGCTGGGGGAAGGCTTGGTCCTCATCAGTGACACAATGGGGACAACCTGGGCTCGTGGAAGGTCCTGTACCTGTGGCAGGGATTTGGAATGGGATGAGTTTTAAGGTCCCATCCAACCCAAAAAATCCCAGGATTCTGTGATTCCATGAACCCAGGTGCCTTGGCTGTCTTGTCCCACCATGTCCCCACATCCTCTGGGGCTGGAGCTGGGGATGATGTAGGGACCAGTGGCAGCCCCATATCCCATATGTTTGCTCCCAGCTCTCCACTCACCCTCTCCCAGGACCTTTCCCAGGCTCAGGGTGTTTCTGTCCACGACAACATCCTGCAGTTTCTGCTGGAGTTCCCTGCTGACTCCCAGGCTTCCCACTGCAGGAGAGGGAAACAGGAGCTCAGTCACCTCCAGCCTGCTGCCACATCCCCCTGAACCTCCTTGCAGAGGGACAGAGAGCTATCCTTACGTGTGAGCTCCACGGCTCTCCGGCAGTAGGACTTCTTGGCTGTGTAGCTCACCGCCAGCTCCAAATCATTCCCACTGAAAGCATTCCTGGTGGGACAGAAACACATCATGCTGGGACACGTGTGGCTGCTTGGATGAAGGAATCCCCTGAGATCCGTAGGGAAGGAGGAAATGCACATTTCATTTCCCTCTGGCTGGATCAGCTCCATCACCTACAGCGTCCCAGCAAAGCAGCCGCCTCACAAACAAGGCTCAGCTGTCAAGGAGTGTGTCACAGGATTTGGGGAGGAAATAGGATACTCATTTCCTACTCCAGGAGCACTTTATACTGGTAAGAGTGCTGCTGGAGATGTGGCACAGCCCCTTCAGTACAGGGCCCTGGGAAACGAAAACAGGGCAGGATGCTCCGGAGCAGGGAAAGAGTGACAATGCTACACCGGTTAGGAAAGGGATCCTTACACACTGCCAGTTTCCAGACTGGGAGCACGGGGCAGTTAATGCCACTTGGGGAGTCACAAGGATGAGTGAGTAGTGTTGGCTTATTGCAGGAGAAAACAGCCCTTTGTCCTTGTTATTTAAACAATGCTGGGCCGTCAAACCAGAGCGTGGGATGAGGCAGGAGGGGTTTCTCTAGGCCACGGGACATTGTAGAATCATGGAATATCCTGAGATGGAAGGAACTCACAAAGATCATGGAGTCCAACTCCTGGCCCTGCACAGACACCCCAACAATCCCATCCTGTCCCTGAGAGTGTTGTCCAAATGCTCCAGGACCTCTGGCAGCCTTGGGGCTGTGCCCACTGCCCTGGGTAGCCTGTTCAGTGCCCACCACCCTCTGGGGGAAGAGCCTTTCCCTGAGATCCATCCTAACCCTGCCCTGGCACAGCCCCAGCCATTCCCTCGGGTCACAGGGAGCACAGCTCTGCTCTCTCACCTCCATGACAAAATGCTTCCCCACCCCAAGTTGCACAAGTTTACTTCCCTTTAAAAATGGGAATAGCGAGCAAAAGGTGAACTTCTGGGTGAGGAAGGGAAGGAAACACCATCACTGCAGTAAAAATACACTTAGTCCCTCACCACAGGCATGAAAAACACCACTTGTGGCAGCATCACCAGTCCTGGAGACAGAAACCTTGTTCCCAAACCCAGCAGGGCCAGCAGCCACGCCCCCCACACACCCGGAGGTGCCCAGTTTGCCCTCCCCTTACCCGTATTTTGTTTCCACACATCGTTTCTGGATGACCACGGACAAGCAGAGGATGAGCCCCACGGCCACGGTCCCACAGATGAAGCCCAGGGCCACCACAAAGGAGTCGGCATTCCCGGAGGCTGGAGTCGAAGAGGGGGCTGAGGTTACTAATCCTAAGAAAATATCCTGTTAATGGAGCCGGGGGGAGAGTCAGCCTGCAGCACCTGGGGCTCGGGGAGGAATTCCCAGGGGCTGGATCCGAGCCCAGGGAAGGGTCACACGGGAGGAGAGGGAATGAGGAGCGAGAATGCATGTGGAAAGCGAGTCTCTCCTGCTCCCAAATGACAGTCCCTGGTCCTTGGCTGGCAGGAAAAGTGTCCGAATGGGGATGGATGCAAAGGGGCCTCAGCCAGGCACGGGAAGCACATCCTGCATGCTTCCCATCACCCCGCCCTGCTCCCCCAGGGAGGGACAGGCATCTCCTTACCGCTGGCAGGGATGAAGATCTCCACGGGAAGGCTGAAGGGCCCCACTCCCCCCTTGGTGACAGCGGCCACGCGGATGGAGCAGGTGGCGTTGGTGGCCTCCACAGGCAGCACAGCCATGCTGGAGTTCACCTCGGTGGAGACGTCCCGCTGCAGAGAGCACAGGGAGCAAATCCTGGGAGACCTGGAGGTTTGCTGAGAACTGTCCCCTTGGCAACCTTTGGAATTGCTTTGCTTTCCCAGCCCAGAGGAAATGCAGCACCAGGCTATTTAGGGAGAAGAATGGCCCTGTGTGCAAGGGCCGGATGGGATCGGGAAAGGAGCCGAGCAACATTTCAGTGTTTCCCCTTCAATCCTCATGGTTTTATCCCTCTTGCTTCTCAACAGCAGCAGCACCAGCAGCCTGAGCCAGGAAAGGGGCAGGAAAGGGATCTCACAAGGAAGGGAAAGGCTCTGGCAACATGGATGACAACCCTCAGGCCTCCCTGTGGCCAGTGGAGCCCTGTGAGCCTCGACACCCACGGAACCTCCGAGCTCCCCATGCGCTCCTGGTGGGATTGTCCAAGTGCTCTGCCACAGGAAGCAGATCTTAGGGCAGATATTTTCTGCCTGTGGTTTCTGTGTCAAGTTAATTATATTTCCAGATTTAAGGATTGTTTCCCTGTCTGGTGCCATGGCAGGAGACAGCGTGTCCCGTGGAACAGGCCTTGGGAAAAACACGGGAGCCTTTCCCTGCAAATTCCCTGTCATTTCCTGGTTGTTTTCAGCTCAGAAAGTGCTAATGCTGCTCTCTGCTGATTTCCAGCTGCAAAACATCTGCCCAGCTGAGACCAAAACATCTGGCAGGCTGTGCCCCAGCAGAGTCTGGCTCCTTCATGAATATCCCACAAAGAAGCAGGAGCCAAGAGGGATCAGTAGGAGAGCAGGAGGGAATCAGGAGATGAGGGGGATCAGTAAGCAAGGAGCAGGGAATGGAACCAAGGGGGACCAGTGGGTGAGGAGGAGGGAATCAGTGGGTGAGGAGGAGGGAATCAGTTTCTGTTCCCAGTTCCACAAAAGCCACAGAAATGGATGTGAAACACCCCAGCTCTGGAAACATTTCTGCCTCACGGGGCAGAGGTGGGAGCTGGGACCCACTGCTGCCTCCATTCCCACATTCCTGCCTTCCTCCAGCATCCACATGAGATCCTTTCCCTCCCAGCAGCCTAAAATGCCCCAGGATTCCTCCCTGTCCCTGAGGCTCTGCTGTGTCAGCTGAGGACAGACCCTGCTGATGTCACAGACAGCTCACAGCACCACAGGCCTGCCAAATTTGCTGATTTTTAGGAGTTCTGTGGTAGTTGAGAAATGTCTTCACGTCCCAGATCTGGCAGCCTTGGCTCAAACAAGAGCTGCTGGTTTAGGAGTAACATAAACTGACTTTTTTGAGTTTTCCTGGTTGTGGAGAGACCTGCAGGTGGCCCTGTGACACAGAAATCCAGCTTCCCCCCAGCTTATCCTGCAAAACCGGTGGTTATTTTGGGGCAGTGTCCATATTTAGCCAAACTCAGGGACCTTCTGAAAATGACTCTGTGACACACAGTTGGAAAAGATCTCCAAGATCATCGAGTCCAACTTTTGGAGGAGCTTTCTGAGGAGTGAAGACTCCACTTGACATTAAACACATTTTTCTCGTGCCTCAGACTCATGGAAAAAATTGAGAACTGCAGAAAAATCTCCCTCCATAAGCATATGATTGCAGAAATGAGTAAAAAAATAACAACAATAACAACAACAAACAGTCTCCCAGGGCTTTAAAGGGCAAGGCCTGGGTCTGGCCCTTCTGCTGGACAGACAACAAAGCTGTCAGCACTTTTTTTCCACGCTAGTCACAAGACCAGAACGTTGTTTCCCTGGCTTCACTCAGACTGGATCTACACAGGCTTTTTCCCCTCAGAGGAGCAAAAGGAGAACAGAAAATGCAGCCTCCTACAAAATGAGGGGGTGAGTCAGTGTTTGCACGCCGGGTTCAGCCTGCCAGCCTGGGCCAGAGGAAGGCCAAACCACAGCGCAGAGCCCACACAGCTGGACACATCTGGGTGCTTACCCAGAGGCTCCTGCCCTCTGGCATGGCCTGCATTGAGGCTCTCGTGCCCAGAGAGGCCAGGCCTACCTCACCCTAGAAAACTCCTGCAGGCTGCTTCCCAAATCCTAGAAAAGGCAAGCAAGGGTGTTTGCCAGATGACTTCATGGACAGGCTGTTGGCCCAAAAGGTTCCTTGAGCTCTGGAGCTCTGTGGGTTTGCAGAAGAGTTCACACATGGGATAAATCCCATCTGAGCAAGGAACAACTCAAAATCCAGGGAAAACCCTCTCCCACACGCCTTTGGATTGCCCACAGGGCCGTGAGTTACATAAACACACGAGAGAGATGGTTTGTATGGCAGGAGTCCAGCTGGAAGCCCAAAACAGCACAAATAGGCTCCAAAAGAATATATGGAGGCACCAAGACCCGTCTGGGCATCCCTGTCGGGATTTCTTCTGGGCTTCACCCATTCCTCCCCATTTCCCCCAGTGACTTACCAGCCCCTTGGAGCTCTGCCACCTGTACCAGATGCGATAGCCCTGAAGCTCCCCGTGGATCCTCCCCAGGGGGGGCTTCACCCATCGGATCTCCAGCGAGGAGCTGGAGTCATTGAGGGACACCGTGACGTTCAGCGGCGGTGTGCTCGGAGCTGTGGGGAGCAAAGGAAAAGGAGGTGAGGGGAGCACAGTGGACGGGTGAGCAGTCTGATGGAAAATGAGCTGGAGATGACCAGAAAACCCATGGGATTTCCTGCATCCCATGACAGTCGATGGCGAATTTTCCTTTCCCACCCTGTGAGCAACCATGTCTCTGGAGCAGCATCTCACCCAGAGTCCTGCACCAGGCACCAGCTGCTTTTCCCAAGGCAGGGAAACCCTTCCCAGTCCCCACTCCTCAGTTCCTACCTCCCTCAGTGGTGCTGGCAGATATCCAGGGGCTGAATGCTGACCAGCCAACCTCATTCCTGCAGGAAACGCGGATGTTGTAGCTCTCCATGGGCTCCAGCTGCTGGATGTGGTACCCATGGGGAGGCACTGAGGTGCTGAAGAGCAGAAGGGAGACGTTTCCTCCTGGAACAGCTTCCTCGACCTTAATTGACAAATGAGCCCACAGACAGGGATTAGTCTGTGACAACCTCCAGGGAAGCAGGAATCTTATGTGGGAAAACAGGATCCAGAGCCCTGCCTTCCATCTGAACCCTGCAGGGCTTTGTTCCTGCACACTGCAGAGCTGGTGGCAGGGCACTCATGGGGTCCAAGGACAGGGATCCAACACATGTGGAGAAGACATGCCTGACATGGGGACATGGAAGAGATGTTGGGAAGGAGGAGGGAGGGAGCAAAAGGAACCCCAAATAAAATGACCAGGCAGCACATCCCAAATAAGCAAAGTCCCTTTTTTGTGCAAGACATCACTGGAAAACAGGATTTATCACCATCAGATGCCACAGGATTAATCCCAGGCCTTGTCAGGCTCCATCATTACATTTAGCAGCATGGATGAATTCAGCATCCCAAGAACAAGTCCTGCTTTTTACAGGACTCAGAAGACAAGCCAACCCACAGGACACATTTCAGTGTGACCCGCATGCAGAAGGTCCTGCAGTCCTCTCAAGGGCCTCCATCTGTGGTTTTCGGGTGGCAGGAGACCTGTCCTTGTGCTTAAACAACAAAACCACCCCCTGGGGATCCCAGGATGGTCTCAGCACCCATGTTTTGCAGCCTTCAGTCTCAAGTTGTCATGTCCTTCCATGGAAAGATTCCCAGAAATGCTCCAAGTAGCAATTTGGGAGACTTTGCTAGCCTGGAGTTGCAGCCACACGGTTGTCCTGATCAAACACTTCCCAAACCAGCAGCCTTCCCACTGGTGTTTGGAGGGGCAGGTTTCCTCAGCTCCCCATTCCTTACAAACACTGGGAAGGAGCTGAGGGGCTGCCTGTCACCTGGAGAAGTCAGGCAATGCCACTACCATGGTCAGAGCTCATGAAAAGGTCCCCAGGCTGTCACAAGATGCTCTGAGGGAGGTGAGCAGTGACCAGGGAACACACACAACATTCCCGAAAGCACCGCCGGGCCCAGCTCTTGTCCTGAGCATCCAGATCCATCCTCAGCTTGTCTTCTGGAGAGAGTCCACCAAATCCACATACTTTTTAAGAAAACCAGGATGTTTGCAAAGTGAAACAGTCAGAACAGGGCAGGTGGGACAGCTGGGAATGAGTCACTCGGTCGGTGGGATTATCAAAGGGGACAGCAGCAAAAAGGCTGAGTCACGGCCGTGTTTTTGCCAGCAATCAGCTCTTGTTTTCCACTCTGAAAGGCTATTTCCTACTGACACGCCATGAATGTTAAGTCAGAGGAAATTCCTTGGCTCTCCACCCCGCTTCCCAAGCTCCAGCTGGAAGGCAGCAACGGATACCATGCTAATATTAGCTCTGGTACCTTCCCTCTCTGGAACTGCTTTCACTTTTACCTGCCTTCAGACATCTCCATCCACGTGTTATCTCAGCTGGAGTGGAGATTATCCAGGAGAAAAACCACATCCATGAGAGCAAGCAGTGGGCTTAAACTGGGAAACCCAGCCACTGAGAGCAGGTGGAAAATGCCTGCAGGGCATGGAAGTGGCATTCCTTGACTTCTCCAGGAGACAGGCAACCTCTCAGCTCCTTCCCAGTGTTAATGAGGAGTGGGGAGCAGAGGGAAACCTGTCTCTCCAAACCTCAAAGGGAAGGCTGCTGGTTTGGGAAGTGTTTGACCAGGACAAGCTGTGTCTGCAGCAACTTCAGGCTTCCCAAAGCGCTGCTTGGGGCATTTCTGGGAGTCTCTCCATGAAATGACAACCTGACTGTCTTGCTCATGGAGGAAGGGACTCCAAGAGAGCTGTGGAGGTACCGTGGAGAAAGGGCATGGAGTGACAGGACAAATGGGAATGGCTTCACTGAGAGAGGACAGGGTATTGGGAAGGAGGAATTCTTCCCTGTGAGGCTCTGGCACAGATTTCCCAGAGAAGCTGTGGCTGCTCCATCTCTGGAAGTGTCCAAGGCCAGGTTGGACAGGGCTGGGAGCAACCTGGGCTGGTGGAAGGACTCCCTGCCCATGGGAGACACGGGCATCACAAGATGATCTTTAAGGCCCCTTCCAACCAAAACCATTCCAGAATTCTAAAAAATCCATGCAGTTCACACCAAAGACAATTGACTTCCACCTGCATCCATGTGAGGTGGGAGTTATGGATGGTTACCTGGACATTGCAGCTGTTGAAGGCAGAGAAGGCATCAAAACCTGGCTCCCAGGATATCCTGATGCTGTGGGCTGTCCTGTTGAGGACACGCACACTGACGGGTGCGGATGGGATTCCTGCAGGGAGAAACCAGGGACACTCAGCTGGAGGCCCAAGCACACTCATGGCATGTGTGGCTTTTCCCTGGCAGCTCCCAGGGCTCAGGAGTGACCCCCAGGTACTGCCCTGGCTCTGGCTGCAGCATCATCCTCCATGGATGTGCCAGACCACCGGACAGGGAAGCACAAAAGAAGTCACTCTCAGGACTATTTTGAGCATGTTCCATATTTGTGAGCCTGGAGGCAACCACGTATTTTGGGGAACACCCTCCTCATATTGCCAGAGTGGCTCCCATTAGGAATGTCAGCAATTTCCAGCACTTCCTGTGGAAAATTGTGAGCTTTTGTGAAGGAAGGAAAAGAGTGATGCAGCCCTTCCTAAACCCGGGGCTGACAGCTCTGCTTTCAAATGCACTTTTTGGTACTTCCTCCCCCAGGCTGGGATGACCAAACCACTCCAGGGTGACAGCACTACGACATGGCTCCCACTTTAAATATCGGATTAAAACAGGGAAAGATGAGCATGAGAATCCTAAATGGGATCTCCCTCAGCTTGTGAGGGATGAGTGCTCAGAGAGCAGGCCAGCTCCAGCTTCGACACGTGGGTTTAGCAAGGAAAGGGAGGTGCTGTGGCTGACCTTTGACGTTGACCTGGCCAGGGCTGGATGCTGTGAGCCCTTTGGTGTTGTGGGCGTCGCAGCTGAACAGCGTCGACTCATTGACTCCTGCAGGGAAAAAAAGCACATCCCTGTCCACTGGACACGCACCAGAACCCACCAATTCCCCACCTGCTGCTCACTGGAAACCCTCCCAACTTTCCTTCCTTCGACTTTCCTATTTCCAGCAGCACCACAAGAGCCCCTTTATTTCCCACTGGTGGCACTCCCGCTGTGGCTGCCCGGGGGTGACCCCACGAGCCAGCTCAGCCCTGTTCCATGCCGGGAGCATGTGCGTGCCGCCGGAGCGGGGCCCGGCACGGCACATCCCTGTGGGGCCCTTGCACAACCTCCTGAGGAAGGACTCGCTCTGCCCTCAAAAGGGGAAAGGCAGAAAGCAGAAGGGCCCCCAGCCCGGGTCAGATGACCGATGGCTTGTCAAAGATTGCTCAAATCACGGAGAAGGACCCCTGGAAATACCCGAGGGGGGATGGCTGCCGGCTTGCCCCTGGGCCCAGGATTTCCTGGAGGTGCCTCCTGGTTGCTGCTGCTGTGGCCGTGCCAAGCGCTGGCTCATCCCAGCGCTCCCGGGCCAGGAGTGGGACGGTTCCAATGGCCCCACCGAGTGTGTGCCAGCCGGATGCAGGGACATCCAGGAGGAGTGAGTCACTTCTTCCGGCTTTCACTGCCCTTTAAAGGCTGCCTTTGGGTGCCAAGACTGGACAATTATAGACTCGCTGTTAATTAACCTGTGACCTTCTCCTCACAAGCAAAGCAAGAAATCCCCCCTCTCTTTTTGTCTCTGCATAGTGGGTTTTGTGGGACACAAAGGATTTTTCTCCCTATGCTCCACTGGTTGGAATGCAGACACGTGGCTGGGACCACCCTAAGCTCTTCCAGAGACATGGAAAGGGGACCACCAGTCAAGCAGCCCAGGAGAGCAGCAGGTTCTTGTTGGCACCACCACACACTGGAGGACAAATCTGCTTCTTGCTCAGGAAGAGTCACTCAAGTATCGGGCCTCATCCAAGGAACAAATTTCTGGCAACAGCCAGGGGGGTTTGGATGGGGCTTCCTGGGCCATTCACTTATGAGTTGGCCTTGATGATCCTTGTGGGTCCCCTCCAACTCAGAATATTCTGTGATGTAAGAGGGGTGCCCAGGGCTGTGACAGCACATGGGAACACAGCCCCTCCCAACAGGAGTGTGAGGCCACAGCGGCCAGCTCTGAGGTGGCACAGGGCACCTTCCCCATGCCACAGGGGCAGGGCTGCTCCAGGCTCACCTGGCACAGTCAGGACTGACGGGGAGATGTAGGGCTCCGTGTTGACCTGGATGTTGTTGCGGAACCAGTAGATGTGCACCGGCTCCGGGGGGCCCACGGCCTGGCACGTGAGGTTGAAGGGGCTGTTCCTGGTGACATTCAGCCTCTCCGGCTGACGGATGAAGTGTGGGAGGCCTGTGCAGGGAAACAACTATCAGTGCCAAGGCCCTGCCCGGGGCTGTGCCCAGACGCAGGAGCAGGCCCCTTCCCTACCAGCACTGCCCATTTTTGGAGGGCAGCTCCCAGCTCATGCTCCCCGGGGAGCAGGGCACAACACCCCACACGTCCCTCCTCCTGCTCACCTTCCAGCTGCACCAGGATGGGATCTGACACCACCTCCATGCCAGCAATGTTGAGTTTGCAGACATAGGAGCCATTATCCGAGCGCTGGGCCGCCAGGATGCTGCCAGGGAGAACAAAGACCACCTCAGGGGGGGACACGGCAATGCCACCATCCCGGGGCTGGGCTTCATCCAGCACCAACCACCCCACAGAGCACACTGGCAGAAGCTGGGCTCACAAAGCCAGGCTTTGGGGATCCTAATCCAAGTCCCAAACCCCTGCTAGTCATCCAGCCTCCCGTCTTTCCCTGGGAGCGGGGCATCCCTCCTCCCCACGTGCCCAGGAAGGACAGCAGAGCTCACCTGAAGGTGGAGGTCATGGATACCTCCTCCTCGTCAGGAATCTCGAAGTGGCTGCTGGCAATGCGATCCAGCACGTGCAGCTCCCTCCCGTCCTTCCACAGGGAGATTCCCGGGGCATCCGGCCGGAGCAGCGCCTGAGGCACTTTGATGGAGCAATTAAAGGTGACGTCCTTGTGCTCGTTGATGATGATGTGTCGCACCGTGGGGTTAAATCTCAGCTCTCCGGGAGAGCTGGTTGAGGGCTTCTTCCCGGGGCTCCGGGGAGCCCAATGGCCAACAGTGGTCATGCCATGCTCCAGGTTGTGGGAATCTGCCAACAGATGCAGCCTCACACCTGGACTCTGATCAGCATCATCTGCAAGAGAAGACCTTGGGTTTGCCACCACCAAGCAGCAAGTGCCCCCCTCCAAACCCCTGCTGAGCCGCCTCCAAGAATAACCAAAGGCAGTTTATTTCTATTTCCAAAAATACAACACCTCTCAGACCTCTCCCAGGAGCATCGAGGAGGAAACATGGAGCAGGGACTGACCATGTACAAACAGCACCTCCAAAAAGCCCTTTTAAAAACAAACAGGAGCAGCCCAAGCTAAGGAAAACACTCAGCCCTGTCTCTTTGGGCAGGGCAGAGGCAGGAGCTATTCCTGCTGCACTGCACCCCCGGGACTGGAATATAAAAGGATCCCTGGGTAGCAGGAATTTGGGACTTTACTCCAGCAAACCCCTTTCGGGGCCTCATCTCGAGCGTTTTCAGCTGGGGTTGAGGAAGAGCTCCCGGCAGGAATTTCGCTGATTTTAGGCTTGCTGGTGATGCCGTTCCCTTCCCAGGACAGGGGGAGCTGCTCCGAGAGCGGGACAGACTCTGAGTCAACTTTTGCTAAGTTAAGTGCCTCCACTCAACTACCCTTCCTGGGGAAAATTGCTGCAGTCGGGTCAAGAAATGCCTTCAGACAGTGTGTAGGAGTCAGTTGCTGTTTAATGTTGCTCTCCCAGGATTTTTTCCCACATTTTTTCCCAAGGGAAGGCTATTTATTAGCTCTTTTTGAAGGTGCATGAAGCCCCCGCCTACATATCACCAAACAGTCCTGTAGTGGCATTTTCCTCCCCCTCCCAGCACTTCCCACCCAGCCACAGCCAGAGGTGAAAAGCAGCTCCATCTAAAGGAATTCCCTCCCAAAAAAAACGTGTATTTTTCAAGAGGTAAAATCCAGAGGATACACCACACGGAGATGATTTTACTGGACCCTTTCTGAACTCCCTGAGGCTTTCACAGCCATCAGCAATTCCAAGCCGAGCGGTAAATCTCCCTTTCAGCAAGCAAAGGCATTGTGCCAGACAGGAATTTCAACTAAATTAATTTCCCTCTTCCAAGTTAAAAAAACCCCAAAACAACTATTCAGAGTTTAAAAGAGAAAGAAAGCACAACTCTTTTATTGAACCTGAGCTCGGCTGAGTTTGGTTTGGGGCAGGTTTTAGTCCTCAAACATCAAACAACAAGTTTTTAAAGCTACGTCACCACTGTTGTGAGTAATGGGACACGAGCCTGGTGTGTTTTCCCCGGAGCCAAGAAACACAACTGAATTTTGAGGCTGGATATATCCCTTTGCTAAATCACTATTTTTAACCCTTAAGAAATGCTTCTCGAGGACAGAAATTTCAGTCCTGCCGGGTCTGGTGGTGCAGAGGGAAGGGGGAGGCTCTCCCTGGCTCCCCCACAGCACAATGGGCTTCCCTTGCCGAAAAAAAACACAAAGAGACCCGAAGCTTTCCCAACCTGCTTCCTAAGCCTCACATCCCAACACAAACAAAGGCCATGTGACTGCTGCACAGCGCAGCGGGACTTCCACGGCCGTGCTCTGCAACAACCCCCCGGCAGCTCCCTAAAGGTCTGCCAAAGGCAAACAAGGGAGCAACCCCAAACGCCCTCCCCTGCCCTGCTCTCCCTGGAGCTCGCTCAGGCGGGAGCCTCTCGCTGCCTGGCACAGGCCAGCCTCAAAGGGCCGTTTTCATGCTCCATTTGGAGTGCTCTGGCCGGAGCAGCTCCCCCGGCACAGATCCCTGGCTGGGGAGCACATGGATTGTGCCCTGGCGCGATTTCTGTTTCAAGTTTCAAGGCAAAGACGATCACAGGCTTGGTTTTACACTAATTAAGTGGGAAGAGGTGTTTGCTAGCCCAGGAGTGAAATACTTTCCTCTCTGACTCATGTGACAACAGGAATCTCTCACATCCAGCCCTGCCTTTGGGTACCGATTCCATCCCCAGAAGTTTGGGACATGGGTATCACAGCACCCTTGAAGGGGTTCACCCCATGTGGCTGGACAGCCCTTGCCTGCATCTGGAGCAGCGAGGCTGGCTCTAAAACCCCAGGCTAAAGCCAAGGAGCTGCAAGGCAGCGTGCCTGCGTGGGTGCCGGAGCAGCTCCCGTCCTAACCACAGCCTGGCCCCAGGGAAAAGCTGGCGTGGAAATCCAACCACTGGCGAGTGCAGGGCTGCTCCCAGAACACCTGGGATCACAACAAACCCGAGGACCAACAAAGGCATCCTTGTGCACAGCCTAGCAGGTCCCCTGTGCCTTTCTCCTGGAGAACAGAGTTGCAGCAGGAAAATCTGGCAGGATGCTTCGTTATGGGTGAAAAGCAACAAGTGTAGGGAGATGCACACCCCAGGACTGACACAGCGAGGTCTTCTGCTGCAATAGCAGCATCCAGGGCTGCCAAAAAGCTGGCTACATCCCTAGCCCTGGAATTCCCACTGCTGGAAGCAATTCACCTGTTGACACAGCTCAGGCACTTGTTGAGCAGGAGGAATGAGGAGCCCCTGTCTGTGGGGTTTTCTACTCCCCATCCCCTGGGAGCTGTCATGGATCTATCAGTGTAAGGTTCATGGTTGGACTCTATGATCTTAAAGATCTTTTCCAAGCCAAATGATTCTATGACTGTAAGAAGTGCATCTCCCCCAGGGCCACATCTGGAATCCAAAGAGACTCTCCAGATTCAAACACCGTTAATACAGACCAGCCCAGGATCTCTGGTTACATCCACAGTGAGCTCCCCCTCCCCTCTGCAGGCTCCTGCTGTGACAGTCAGGACTGTCACAAAGCAAACACTCACATTCCTGCCTTCCCTGCACAGCGACCCTGAGACCCCTCAGCAGCCCTGAGCAGGGGCTGTGGACCCCCAGCAGCTCACAGTAGGCACCCAAAAGTCAGGCAGCTCTAATGACAGGATATTTGAAGTCCAAAAACTACTTTATCTCCACACTTCTTTCTGCACATGTTGCTGAAAAGCCACCAAACTGCCAGCACTGCAAAGTGCCACAAACCGAGGTGATTCCCGATGATTTCTCCCAGCTCTGGTACACAGCTGGCTCATGGCTAAGGGGCTAAACACCAGACTGACCTGCAGCAGTTTGTGATCCCTGACTGTCGTGGTGCCCCCAGCAAGCAGAGGCGCATCAGGCTGGGACAGGACCACTCTTGAGAAGCAGAGCTGTGTGCCAGGACAGCCAAACCACGTGTGCCAGGACAGCCTAATCCTGCGTGCCAGGATAGCCAGATCCTGTTTGCCCAGTGTGCCGGGACAGCCTAATCCTGTGTCCCCGGTGTGCCGGGACAGCCAGACCCAGCGTCCCCAGTGTGGCGGGACAGCCTAATAATCCTGTGTGCCCGGGCAGCCAGCTGTGTTCCGAAACAGCCAGAGCCAGTGAACCAGGACGGGCAAACTCCGCGTTCTCCCGGGAGGTTCAGACCCACTGCGGTTTGCCACAAACCCGCGGGTCAATCGCCGCGGAGCTTCCCCCAGGTC
>VXBX01004084.1:147140-185725 GCA_013400415.1 Scytalopus superciliaris
GCCCCGGCCCCGACACCGGCCCGCCTCCCGAGGGGCCCGGCCGGGGATGGGAGGGACAGATGGCAGCACCGCTGCGATGTGCAGCACCCGCACGGCTGTACACCTCACTCCCCCGGCGCAGCTTGAGGCCGTTTCTGCTTCACCTGTTGCGTGTTACCTGTCAAGCAGAGACAGATTCCCCACCTGGCTCAAGCCTGCTTTGCACCATACCTAGAAGTGTTCCAGGCCACGTTGGACGGGGCTTGGAGCAACCTGGGCTAGTGGAAGGTGGCCCTGCCACTTTAAAGTCCCTTCTAACCCACACCATTCCATGATTTAGGAAGTTGCAGAGAGCGAGAAGGTTCCCCCTGAGCCTCCTTTTTCTCCAGGTTGAGCCCACTCAGCTCCTTCAGAGATTCCATGACAAAACCTGCATTTCCTTAACACAAATGCTGACCTTCTCTTTGCCTGGCAAGGGAAAGAACAATGGAATTTCTGGATATTCCAAACCTGTGCCAACACTGGCCTCGCGTGAAGACATTTGGGACCAACCCATATTGAGGCCATGATTGTTTCTTCCACCACAAACGGGAAGGGACCGGGATTTGGGGAACCAGGACTTGCTGTGACTGAAATAATCCAGTTTGAAGGCTTTTCCAACAGGGAAGAAAAAACTTGTTAAGTCCAGTGAAAAGGGGGAAAAAAAAAAAGAAAAAAAAAACCAAACAAAAAACCAAACAAAACAAACAAAAAAGAAATCACCTGCCTAGGTGAGTGACTTGCAAAGCTGCTTATTCACTGCACATTCCCAGGCATTGGTGACAGGGACTGAATTTTCCTACCGACCAGAGCCCCACATCTTGAAGCCATCAGCAGCCAAAGAAGGGCACGTGGCACTGAAGGCCCTGAAGAAAGGAAAATGCACTAAAGCTGCTGCAAGAAGTGGGAGCATCTCCAGCAGTGCCCAAGATCCAGTGCCTATACTTTGGCTGCACTCCTCACTGGCTTTGTGATTTTTGGGAGCAAAGCAACGGAAAGGCCTTTGGGCTTTTTGGCTCCAGAGTGGGAACAGCCCCTTGCATTGGGATATTGTCCCCCCAACTAGCATGGGGTGAGGAAGAGGAGCAACTTCTGCAAAGGAGGATTAATAAAATAAACAACAAGAACACTGGGGCAGGTAAAGAGGATTTCAGTAGCTCCCTAAAATCCCCTAATTTGGGTCACTGCTTTACAGCAGGTTGGATTCTGCTCAGTGCTGGTGCTCCAGCTCCAGAGGGTTTGTTGCACAGCTTGACATGAGGAAGAGGCCATCAAGCAAAAACAGGAGAAGCTCTAGGTGCAGTTTGTGATAGGAAAAGCCTGGAAAAGCAGCTGTCAGGAGACAGTCTGACCACTCTGGCTCCTGGGTTGGTGATGTGCAGCTTCCACCTCCCTGCCATCCTCCTGCTCCTTCCCATGGCATATAGAATACAGGAACAGCCTTTTTTGGGGCAGATGGTGGATTCCCACCCTCAGAGCCCAAATCAGCAGTTGCTGGGGGTCTCCACACAAACCCCTCATGGTTTTGGCCCCAAAGCACACATATGGCCAAATTCACCAATCCCAAATAGCATCCCCTGCTTCTGCTGCCAGGGACTGGGAATCACTTGGCATTTGGCCCTAGAAATACCTCCTGTGGGGGTGGGAGAGGGAAAAAGGCAACTGATGACAAAGGAAGGAGGATTGGAACAGAGGGAGAACCTTTCATGCAGACAAAGGCTGCCTGTGTGGGTGCCTGGATCGACCCTGAACCAGCTAAACCAGTCGCTATCCAAGGTTATCCGATCCATCTCCTGGCCACTCTGGCGAGGAGGCGCCACGGCCCTGTGAATCCAGGTTTTCCTGCTGCATTGCTCTGGAGAGCAGAGCTGCCTATCCTTATCCTCACGGGCTTCTCCTGCCTAGGTGAGGCTTATAACCCCCTTCTGCTCCCATGAGCAGCTCCATGGGGGATCCTCAGCCCTCCCCTGGCAGGATCCCAGCACTGCAGGGGCTCTCCAGGCACCCGGAGCCTTGTGGGGCTGGGCTGGAGCCTAAATTCACCCCTTTAGGTTTTCGGCAGTTTCACTTCAGAACACTGACCTTGTTGACCCAAAAGACTATTTGGACACTTCAGAGTCCACACAACCCTTGTGAAATCAGATAGTTTAGCAGAACTGGCCCTCACCAATCGGGCTTGGGGGTGTTATTTACTAAGGAGTTTTTCTCCCTTTGCAATTTCTGTATTTTTATTTCCATTTTGCTAAATTTCTCTTTTATTTCTGCTTCCTCTTTGGGCCTGCTTTTATTTCGACTTGCAGGAGCTCCTGTTGTTTTAAATGCCAAACTCTTTTGGCAACAGGTCTTTAGCTGAGGGCAGCTGCTCTGTTTGTGTTAAATGTTAAACCCCAGGCACAGGATGCAGCTCAGTTTGCAGAGAAAACTGAACATTTTGTGATGCCACTGAAGTGCCTTTTCTCTCCTGCTGCTGCTTGGGGCACTGGGACACACTGCAGCTCTTACTGGGCACATCCTGTCCCTTGGCTCAGCTGGTTCTCCCAAGGACAATTTCTCCTGGTCTGCAAATCGTGTTGCAAAGCAGGAAGCCACCTCCAAAGGCTGGACACTGGCTTTTTCCCATCAGACTTCTCCTTTCTGAGAACACAGTCACGACTTGAGCCAAGGATTCCCCAAAACACACACAGGAACCCCAGTTTCAAACATGTTTTCGATTCTGCTGCAGCTTCTCCCTTCTCCTTTGATTATTGTGAAACTAATGTCTTGAAAATAAATCATCCCCACGGGAATCTGCACTTTCAGTTTCCATACAGGTTTTAGAAAGTTTAGAGGGTTAGATGGGATATTGGGAAGAAATTCTTCACTGTGAGGCTGCCCAGGGAATTTGTGGATGCCTCATCCCTGGAAGTATTCAAGGTGAGGTTGGATGAGGCAGAAGTCAGGTGAGGAGTGGCTGAGAGAGCTGGGGAAGGGGCTGGAGCAGCAGGAGTGGCTCAGGGAGCTGGGGGGGCTCAGCCTGGAGAAAAGGAGACTTGGGGGGACCTTCTGGCTCTTTGCAACTCCCTGACAGGAGGGGGGAGCTGGGGGGGTCAGGCTCTGCTCCCAGGGAACAGGGACAGGAGGAGAGGGAACAGTCTCATAGTGATCCAAGGGAGGTTTAGGATATTGGGAAAAATCTTTTAATGGAAAGGGTTGTAAAGCCCTGGCGCAAACTGATGAGGGAAGTGGTGGAGTCCCCATCCCCAAAAGCATTGAGAATAAGTGTGGCTGTGGTACCTGGGGACATGGTTTAGTGGGGAACACAGTGGTGCTGGTTGACAGCTGGACTCGGTGATCCCAAAGGTCTTTTCCAGCCTTAACAACTCCGTGATTCCATGATCCGTACCCAGCAACACCTCCTTGTTTAGGTGAGCAGACCTAAAGGGGAGAAGGCAGTACAAGAGGTAAGGAAAAGGCGTAAAGAGACTCCCTGGGCAGAGTATGAATGGCTGAAGGGCCGGAGCCAGCTTTGTAGCAGAGCCCAGACTTACCCAGAGCTACGCTAATCCATGTCACGAGAGTCTGGAATGTTGGGAAGAGGGTTGTACAACACGCCTCTGGGGGGCTGCACGAATCCTGCCAGTCCTAGGAAGGAGCTCCTTAAGCACCATAGCACAGAATCCCGGAATGGCTTGGGTGGGAAGGGGCCTTAAGGATGATCCAGTGCCACCCTCTGCCATGGGCAGGGACACCTTCCTCTGTCCCAGGTTGCTCCAAGCCCTGTCCAGCCTGGCCTTGGAGACTTCTCTGGGCTGATGTCCAAGTCTCAGACATGTATAGCTGGATAGCCATGGAGCCAAACAAGGATTGTTGGGAGTAACAGACAAGGATTGTTGGGAATAACACGCTGCAAGAAAGAACAAGATGTAAGTGCAGAAGGGGCCATGTGGAGATAGGGGAGGACTTTTCTGTGACAAACATCCTTATTGTAGTCCACAGAGACACAACAACAAAACAACACCATCAGCACAGAGGTGGGCTGGAACCAGGGCTCGTGAATTCTTCTTTTCTCTTTTCTTTCCTTTTTCTTTTTTTTTTCTTTTTCCCTTTTTCTTTCTTTCTTTCCTTTCCTTTTTCTTTCCTTTTTTCTTTTTCTTTCTTTTTTCCTTTTTCTTTCCTTTCCTTTTCCTTTCCTTTTTCTTTCTTTCCTTTCCTCTTTCTTTCTTTCCTTTTTCTTTCCTTTTCTTTCGTTTCCTTTTTTATTTCTTTCCTTTTCTTTATTTCCTTTCCTTTTTATTTCTTTCCTTTTCTTTTTTCTTTCCTTTCTTTCCTTCTTTTTTTCTTTTCTTTCTTTTTCTTTTCCTTTTCTTGCTCTCTTTTCTTTGTTCTCTTTTTTTCTCTTTGCTCTTTATCTTTTTTTCCCTTTCTTCCCTCCCTTCCTTCTTCTCTCTCTTCCTCTCTCCCCTTTTTCAATTCCTCTCCTCCCTTTCCCCCCACCCCTTTACCCAAACCCCACCAGCACGTGTTTCTATGGCAGTTCAGGGACCCGCGCACCCATTTCCACTCCAGGCGTGTAACTTCTTAATAAAACCTTCGCTTATCGTTTTGCGGGCCCTCTGTCTTTAGTTTTTTAATTCCTACGAAGGAAAACTCCGACGCTGCCCCCTCCTCAGGCGCGGGATGGGCCCAGGGCCTGCCCACCCTCTCGGGCAGGAATTCCTTCCCCAGATCCCGACCAACCCGCCTCCTCAGCTCAGAGCCGGGCTGGGGTTTGCTTTGACCCCTCAGGCGGCATTCCCGGGGGGATGTGAGGGCATTCCCGGCGGATTTTCGGGCATTCCCGGGGGGAGCGGGCGGCGCTCCCGCCGCGCGGGGCGGCGCGGCCATGGCGCGCGGGGCAGGGCGGGAGCGCCAAGATGGCGGCGCCCGTGTGAGGGGCGGCGGGGGCCGCGCCGAGCCGGGGCCCGCGGGGAGCGTCCCTGAAATAATGAGGATAGCGGGGCCCCATGTCGGACCACCGTGACGAGGGGGCGACGATGATTGCGGCCGGCGACCTGCAGGAGTTCTCGCCGCGGGGCCGCGAGCAGAGCCGGCGGCACCCCAGCGCCCTGAGCCTGCAGCTGCGGCGGCTGCAGCCCGCGCCCGAGCTCTGCTCCTCCGACGGCGCCGCGGGGCTCGTGGGGTCCCTCCGGGAGGTCACCATCCACGACCGACACCGGGTACGGCCCCGCCCGTGTGCTGCCCGCCCCTCCGGGGGGCACTCCGGGGCCCGGGGGGGCACTCCGGGGGCCGCCCGGCCTGCACAGGGAGCGGCGGCCGCAGCTCCGCGGGCAGCCTGGGCCGCGGGCACCGAGTCACCCCGGGCTGGGTTGGGTGGGAAGGGACCTTAAAGGTGAGCCAATGCCACCCCTGCCCTGGGCAGGGACACCTTCCATTATCCCAGGTTGCTCCAAGACCTGTCCACCCTGGCCTTGGACACCTCAAGGGATGGGCCAGCCACAGCTTCTCTGGGAAAACTGTGCCAGAATCACAGATCCCAGACTGGTTTGGGTTGGAAGAGACCTTAAAGCCCACCCAATGCCACCCCCTGCCATGGGCAGGGACACCTCCCACCAGCCCAGGTTGCTCCAAGCCCCGTCCAGCCTGACCTTGGACACTCCGAGGGATGGGGCAGCCACAGCTCCTCTGCCCAACCCGTGCCAGGGCCTCCTGACTGGCCGGGCTGGTGGCACTGGTGGGTCCTGGAGCTCCCGCTGTGTTCCAGGAGAGCTGGCAGCTGCGGAGGGGCGTCAGCGCCGCGGGGGACGAGGTGGACTACGACGAGGAGCTGTACGTGGCCAGCAACGTGGTCATCTGGAGCAAGGGCAGCAAGGGCCAGGCGTCCACCGTGTACAAGGCATTCACTGTCGACAGCCCCGTCCTGCAGGTGAGGAAACCTGGGAGAGGGGAGGGTGCACAGACACTGCTTTGGGTGGGGTTATTTTGGGAAACACGGCGAGGTGGGGGGGTGTGGGAGCATCAGCTGCTTTGTTGGAATTGATGACTCTGTGTTGGGTTTCAGGCCTTGTGGTGTGACTTCACTGTCCCCCAGGAAAAATCCGAGAAAGCTGATGGTGAGTGGGCAAATTCTTGGAGGTCGGCTCCCTTGGTTTAGGATCATGGCATTGGTTAGATTGGAAAAGTCCTCTGAGATCACTGAGTCCAAGTGTTCCTCAGCACTGCCAAGGTCACCACTAACCATGTCCCAGAGTGCCACATCCATGTCTGATTTTAAATCCCTCCAGGGATGGGGACTCCATCACTGTTCTGGGCAGCTGTGCCAGGGCTGGACAGCTCCTTCCATGAAGAAATTTGCCCAATATCCAACCTAAACCTCCTCTGGATCTCCATGAGGCCATTTCCCCTCATCCTGTCCCTGTTCCCTGGGAGCAGAGCCTGACCCCCCCCGGCTTCCCCCTCCTGGCAGGGAGTTGCAGAGCCAGAAGGTCCCCCCAAGTCTCCTTTTCTCCAGGCTGAGCCCTCTCAGCAGCCACTCCTGGTGCTCCAGACCCCTCCCCAGCTCCGTTTCCTTCTCCAGACATGCTCCAGGAGCTCATTCACCACGAGTTGATATGTTAAAAATTTACTTTTTGTGTATAGGTAATGTTTGAAAAAGAGAGAAACTTCACTGTGGAATTGTTTTTTCCTTTCTTTCCTCTCCCAGTTTCAGGCAGTGAGGAAACAGTAGAGAAATGTATCTGCATTTTGCAGAATTCCTGTATAAACGTGCACAGCATGGAGGGAAAGGATTACATTGCAGCTTTGCCTTTTCAGGTGAGTTCTGTCCTGCTTTTTGTCCACAAAGGGACCGTTTTTGTCCATGAATGACTCCAATTTATGTTGCTCTGCTCTCAAGAAAAAGCCTAAGCATCTTAGTTTGCTATAAAATCCTTGAATGTGATCAGTGCAGCAAATACTTGATTTTTTTTTTTCCTTTGCCATAAATCTGTTTATCATTTTTCATAGGTTGCAAATGTCTGGCCAACAAAATATGGTTTGTTGTTTGAGCGCAGCAGTTCTTCCCATGAGGTGCCTCCAAGCCCACCCAGGTATGGACTGAGGGGCTTGGGTTGTTTCCTGATGGACAATTTAATAAAGAGTGGAGTTGGTGAAAGGATCTGTGTGTTCCTGGTGGGAAAGGTAGAATCAGGTGAAAAAGGAGGAAGCTGTGGCTGCCCCATCCCTGGGAGTGTCCCAGGCCAGGTTGGACAGGGCTTGGTGCAACCTGGGATAGTGGGAGGTGTCCCTGCCCATGGCAGGGGGGGGCACTGGATCATCTTTAAGGTCCCTTCCCACCCAAACAGTTCTGGGATGATTCTATGATGAATTAGCAGGAGGAGGCCAAATACTGACGGTCCATGGTATTCCTGATTCTGTGTTAAGAACTAGCTGGGAGTCCTGGGAATAGGATCTGGGAGGCACAATATGGGTGTCACCAGCCTGATTTCACTAAGGTTTGTCCTGGTAATTGATCCCAGGCTGTGATGGATGGGGAGAGTCACTGAGGGATTGTCCTTGAGGCATTTTCTCTCAGCTGCAGGATCCCATTCCCTGTTGGGTGAGGATCCTGTTCTCTTTTGGATGAGGATTCCAGCCCCTGTGGAAGCCCTCTGTGAATCCCAAAGGAAGCAGTTGGACAGCACTTGGGATTCTCTAGTCCCCAGAAGAGCTGGGATTAGAAAACAGAGGCCCTGCATCATGTCAGTTAATCCAAGAAGCTTCTGGAAATGGAATAGATGTCCCTCCTGTCAGATGCCAGGCTCTGATGGCTGATTTCTCCCCAGGGAGCCTTTGCCCACGATGTTCAGCATGTTGCACCCCTTGGATGAGATCACTCCTCTGGTCTGGAAGTCTGGAGGTATGTTTGCACCTTCAGAGGCATCACTGGAGTCCCTCAGGGTGGGATCAAATCTTGAGCATTTTCTGTATTAAGAAGTGTGGAAATGATCACCTTCAAGTGTTTGGTTAGAGCTGTTTCCTGAACAGGGAAATTGTCAGAAACGAAATCCACATTATGGAGGGAAGAGGGTGTGGAAAATGCTCATCCTGCTGTTACAGAAACAACCCTTTTGCCCTGACTGGAGTTGCCTCCTGTTTCCCAGGCGTGTTTGGCTCTTCCAGAGTGCAGTACGTGGCTGACCACACGCTGAGGATCGTGTTCCTCAGCTCTGACCCTTCCATTGTGATGACCTACGACACTGTGCAGAGTTTACACACGGTCTGGGCTCTCCGCAGGGTAAAGCCAGAGGTACCAGTTCCATGAGCTCTAAACATCACTATAAAAACCTGGGGGTGTATTTCTGTGCTCTTGTGGCCCTGTGTGTTAGAAACACCTGGTATTTGTGATTTATTTGATGTATAAGAGTGACATGCTTGTTGGGATGGGTTGTTCTGGTTTTTTTAATAGCTTCTTTCATGGATTTGCCTGGAGGCAGGGAAATGGCATGGTGGTGATGGTCATGGATCATACCGTGCCTAATATTATTCCATATGTTGTACCAGAAGGTTTGGACTCCAAACTGTTGTGTTCTGTAAGAAAAGTGGGAAGTAACTTAGTGCCATGAAAACTCATTACTATGAAGGTGTTGAGGCTGCCCAGAGAAACTGTGGCTGCCCCATCCCTGGAGGTGTTCCAGGCCAGTTTGGATGGAGCTTGGAGCAACCTGGGCTAGTGGAAGGTGTCCCTGCCCATGGCAAGGGGTGGGACTGGATGGGCTTTAAGGTCCCTTCCAACCCAAGCCATTCTGGGATTCTGTGGAAACCATTGGAGCAGTTTCTGTGGGAGTGGGAGAGCATGAACCATAGGAATAACCCTGTAGGCTGAGCACCTCCCTAGGCAAGAAATGACCACCTAACTGATGGAAAAGGCTGTTGGAGCACATCCCTGGCTGCCATTGCCCACGTGCTGCTGGTTTGTGTCCCAGGAGCAGAGCATGGTGCTGAAGTTCCCGGAGCAGGTGGGCACTCCCCAGCACGTGGCCACGAGCAGCTCCCTGACCGCTCATCTCCGAAGCTTCTCCAAGGGAGACTCCCCGGGGGGCTCCCCTTTCCAGAACTACTCATCCATCCACAGCCAGAGCAGATCGGGCTCCTCTCCCAGCCTGCAGTCCCGCTCCCCAACCATCTCCAACATGGCAGCTTTGAGGTGGGCACATCCCAGAGGATGGGAGCTATGGAATTGCACGGACATCTGGTTTTGCTCTCTGGCTTTCCCTACCCTTAGAAGTCTGTCCTTCTAAGGTTGCAGCACCTGAAAGTCCTCTTGGAATTCTCTTGGTGTGCCATTATCCCTGTGGCACAGCAGGATAATCCCATGCAGGAGCCAGGGAGGCTGTTCTGCCATGACGCAGCCACTCTGTCACGAATCAAGGTCTCTCTGCAGGTCCCACAAGTGGTTGTGGGTCACCTTTCTAAAGAAAGCCATGATTAGAGGGAAGGGGTTGGGAGAGGTTTTTTGATGGAATGGATCATGCAACTGAAAATGTTGGGGTTTTCCCTTCTGAAATGTCATCTATTGGATTCTGACAGGAATGAGTGGAAATTAACTGGAGAATTGTTTTCCTATGCTAAAGGACTGAACTGGTTACTAGTTTAAGGTGGTCTTGGTTGGTTTTTAAAGTCAGTGTATGAGCTCTGTGGGAATCTGTCCCTGATATTAAAAATCCACTTTCCAGCCATGTCCTGTGTCTGATTCTGTCCCTGATTTTGAGGATCCACTTCCATCCATGCCCTGTGTCTTCCCTTGCAGCCGCTCCCATTCCCCAGCCCTGGGTGTACATTCCTTCTCAGGGGTGCAGAGGTTCAACTTCTCCAGCAGTGCCCAGTCCCCGAGGAGACACAGCCTTACCCACTCTCCAAACAGCACTTCCAACGACTCCTTCCTCGTGCCAGAAACAGAGCCGATTGTTCCCGAGCTCTGCATCGATCACCTGTGGACAGAAACAGTCACAAACATGAGGTCAGCAGCTTGTGTTGGGATGGGAGGAATTTCTATGGTGGGAAGTGGGAAAGAAAGGGAAATCACAGCTTATTTTTAGTGCATTTTCTGCCAATGGAGCCACCTCAGAGTAGACTCCTGGACTGTACCTCCTGATTTTTTGGGGAAATGTTGCTCCCTAAGTGTTTGGCCTCTTTCCAAAGAGAATTGGGCACTTGGAGCAGTTTTTCCTGGTGTGTTACTCCAGGCCTTCTGAATGGTTTCACAATGTCTCTAAAGCAAAGTAGGCTCTAACCTGGTCCTTGTGTCTCTTTGACAGAGAGAAGAATTCCCAGGCATCCAAAGTGTTTATTTCCACTGACCTCTGTGGGCAGAAGTTCTTGTGCTTTTTAGTGGAGTCCCAGCTCCAGCTGCGGTGAGCATTCCAGCCTTGGGAACGGGGGGAGGCTGGAAGTACAGCAGGGGTTTTAATTAGACTGGAAAAGTGAAAATAAGTTGACTTATTTCGGGCAAAACAAAGCTAAGAAGGAAAAAGGGACCAGATATTCCACAAAAAATTAACTGCACTGTTTGAAGTCTGTGTTTTCCTTCTGTAACAACACCCAGGACAGTCTTTTTGTGTTTCCTGTTGTTTTCCCCACTCTTTAGGTGTGTGAAATTCCAAGAGAGCAACGATAAGTCACAGCTAATCTTTGGGTCCATTACCAATATCCCAGCAAAGGATGCTGCTCCAGTGCAGGTACATCCCTCCCTGGGGACTGTTACCCCTGGAATATCCTGCTGTGTCACTTGTCACCCAACCGGTATCTTCCTAATTACATTGGTTATTCCAGGGCATTGACACGCTCCTGGTTCTGGAAGGCAGTGGAAACCTGGTGCTTTATTCTGGAGTGGTTCGGGTGAGCAGCAGTTTTCCCATCCCTGATTTACGTGCAGTGCTGGAAAGGGGGATTCTGAAGAGTCAGTGGCACCTTGTGGAACAAATAAATAACCCTTTTGGGCTTATTTTCAGCAAAATGTTAATTATTTGTTTCCCTCTTTCCACTGAAAAGGTGGGGAAGGTTTTTATTCCCGGGCTTCCTGCTCCATCCCTGACAATGTCCAACCAAATGCCTCGGCCAAGCACTCCCTTGGACAATGTCAGTACTCCATCCAAGCCTTTGAATAAGCACCTGGGGCCCCTAGAAGAGGTAAGGAGTAAGGAAATACCCCTTGGAAAGGGTTTGGTTGTAACAGCTTCCAATGGTTGGTTGATTTTTTTTAACTCTCAAGGTATCTTTTGGAGCTGAGCCTTTTGTCTTTGTTCTGTGAATTCACTGAACATCAAACACTGAACGTTAAACAGCGTTGACTTAGTGCTGCCCTGTTTATTGATTTGTGATTTCCACAAGCCCTCTGAGGCAGAGGCTGGAAAGATTTATAGTTGGTTTCAAACCACTTGTTGGTACTTTAAAACCAGTGTTTTCAGCTGTTCTTTGCTCTGGTTTCAATTCTTAATTCTAATTCAGTTTTAATTCTAACCAAGCACTTTTGCCACTTCTCAGGGTGTGCTTTTGTCACCAGTGCCAGAACTAAGGGATTCTTCCAAACTCCACGACTCCCCCTATGTTGAGGACTGTACCTTCCAGCAGCTTGGGACTTTCATTCATGCTCTCAGAGATCCTGTCCACAACAGAGTAACTTTAGTAAGTATTTTGCTGTCATCTGAGGCCACACTTTGTCAGCAAAGAATATTTTGAGATAGTTTCAAGCTCTGTGCCAAGTGTTTCACGCAGCTGGTGCCTGAGGTTGCAGCTCTTTAGTGTAGTAAACAGCCAGGACTTGGGAATATCTTAATTCATAAGCTAATTCTGAGCTGATAGAAAAGGACTCTGCCTTTCTTTGGTGCATTTCCCAATTTAACCTTTCCCCTGCTGATTTTTTCAGGAGCTCAGCAATAACACCATGGTCCGGATCACTATTCCTGAAATTGCCACCTCAGAACTAGGTAGGATTCCAGAGCTTTGGGTCACTTTGCTCTCCACTGCTGTGTGTTTTATCCCTTGGGGGAAGGGCTGAGGTGCCAGTTCAGACATTGCTGCTTCCAGTCATGAGCAAAAAGGGACATTTTCCCTGGTTCTGTTTGTAGAGGGTCTGTGCTCAGCCTCACACGGTGCAAGCTGTGTGGCTGTTGTGAAGACTTCCTAGAAAGTTAGAGGAAGGTCCGGTAAGAGAATTAATCCATGATGGAGCAAACCCCACGAAAACACAGCTGATGTGCCATTTCCCTCTCTTGCACCAGTGAGGAGGTGCCTGCAGGGCCTCAAAGCCATCCTGCCCAAGGAGACGGCCGTGCAGGTGCTGGTCAAGTGGTACAACGCCTACAACGCGCCGGGGGGGCCGAGCTACCACTCCGAGTGGAACCTGTTTGTCACCTGCCTCATGACCATGATGGGTTACAACACGGAGAGGCTGTCCTGGACACGGAATGTGAGCCAGCTCACACGGTGGTTTGTCTGGTTTGCACTGGAGCTGCTCGTGGGTCTCGGTTCCAAATGGTTCCAGAGATGCTGGAGGCAGGAATGGGTGGTGTCTTGTCGTAAATTCCTGGATTTCAGGTCCATTTTGCTCTGTGTTTATCATGAGATATATTTATAAGGTGGTGCTTATCTGACCATGGCAGGTGGTTATGAAAATAAACGGTGAAGGTTTGACTCCAGCTCACACCCAACACCGATGCATTAAAGATTTGGTTCATCTAATCCATACTAAGTTTACTCTCAGTTTAAACACAGATCACAACTCAGATTGTTGTCCCCTAAAGAGGACTTCAAATTTCAGTGTTTTGAGTTCTGGGTTTTTTTCAGCAAAGTCTAGAAGTGCCTAAGGCCATGTCGTGTCATACTCGGTTTGAATTCAGATTTTATGGTCAGGGATTCACTGACAAAACCTTGGGAATTTCACTGCTGAGTGGCTTTTACTCCTTTTGTTTCCTGCAGCTTGATTTTGAAGGATCACTTTCACCAGTCATTGCTCCAAAGAAGGCCAGGCCCTCAGAAACAGGGTCAGATGAGGTAAGAAATGGTTCTCTGTTACAGATAAGGGGCAGGAGTGGGGTCAGTGGGGTTTGGTGTTGGCTGTTTTAAAGGCAGACACACTGTGAGTGTGGAATTTCACCTGAGATGGATCTGGGGGTGGGGGGAAGTTTTCCAGAGTTGTACTGTGTGACATTGCTTGTCAGGGTTCTCACTTCCAGAGGGAATTAGGACGGATTAAGGAATGAAGGCTTTGATTCTCTTACGGGAAGGATGAACCTCAATCATTGAATCCCTGTGGAGTGCAGGGTTTGTGCAGCACGTTTTCCATCCAGCAGTCACACTGGGATCAGTTTTTGAGGAAAAAACTTCTCTGTAACGCTGCTTTGGAGTTACTTTGCTGGAATCTCTCTTCCCTGTTTCTTTGCTCTAGGATTGGGAATATCTCTTGAGCTCTGACTACCACAGGAATTTTGAGTCTCATCCCGTTGCCAAAGCTTTGCGACTGGACCCTCTGGAAGTTTCACCTTCCAAGGATGACTTTTCCCAGAGCCTTAGTTTGGATTCCTCCACCCTCCTTTTCAGCCACATTCCTGCCATTTTCTTTGTTCTCCACCTCATCTACGAGGAGCTGAAGCTGAACAGCCTGATGGGAGAAGGGCTCCGTTCCCTCGTGGTCCTCCTGGTCCAGCTGGCCAGGTAGGCCCTCCTGGAATATCACAGGGGCTGGACATGGTGCACACATCATGGGAAATCTGGGAATTGCACAAATCAGAACAGACTTCCCATGCATTGAAGAAAAGGAGTGTTTAAAACCTTTATATTTTTCTATGGCTCCATGTTCTTCCCCACTGGCACCTACTGCCTGATGATTCCTATCCAGGAAGCTGGAGTGGTTTTTCCCCCTCTGTGACTCACCTCTCTCTCATTCCAGGGATTTAAAACTGGAAGCCTATATAGATTATTACTACAGAGATTACCCAGCCCTGGTGAAAACCTCCAGACAGACCTGCATAATTGATCAGGGTGAGTTTAAGAGGGTATTCTGTGATATTTGGATATTCCCTTGGATTCTGATGGTCCCCTAAGAATTATGGAGTGAAATCAGCACAGAATAGCCATAATTTGGTGCTTCCAGTGTTTCATGGGAGCCGCCACAGAACAAGGAATGCTGGTTTTTATCTTGGCAAAGTCCCAGCTCAGGCTGGCTGAGAAATGCTAGCTGTGGAAAAAGCCTGGTAGTGAGAAGTGCCTGTCTTGTGGAAAGTATTGCTGGGCTGGCAGGCTCTCAGTTTCGAGTTCAGAAGAACCAAATCAGAGCTAAAACCACAAGCCTTCGCATTAAAATCAGGTCACAGATTGTCTGTGTGTCTGCCTGGTGTCCTGCCAGCTGGATTTTACCAGCTGTGTAAGAAAAGCTGACCAAAAAAATCTCCCAGACTTGTGCAGGCTTTGCTACCAAGGAAGGCAAAGAGGCTGGAATTCAGTTGTTGACTTCCAGGACTGTTCCAGTGAGGTTTTTGGGAATAACTCTTTACTTATTCCTTTTTACCATGGGCTGAGATGATTTTTGTTCTTGAAAGAAGGTGCCTCAGGTTATCATTCCTGTCTCCCTTATGACAGGAGGGAGAAATCTGTAAAGCTTTGGGGGAAATGTTGGATTTTTGTTGTTCAAGGAAGTTCTGGAGGGCTTTTTTTGGGAATTTCTGTGCCTCTGCCCTGAACTCACTGGCCTTGCTGTTCATGTGATTAAGTCCAAACAGGTTTCATGCTCCATCCCTCCTTTTTCTCTGCTGAGCCTCCAAGCATCTTCCAGTGGCTGAGTTCCTGCCTGAAGGGAGAAGGAGTTCAGCCATATCCCTATTTACCTGGCATCTGTGAACGGAGCAAACTGGTGGTACTGGTACGTACTGGGGCACAGGGTGGTTTGTTCTGTCAGCACAGCAGCCCTGTGGGCAGGCTTTGCTCCAGCAGGGAGTGAAATATCCCTCATGGAAGGGGAAATAACTCCTGCTTGGAGTGGGTGTGGAGCAACTGGGACATACTGGAGAGGTGTGGCTCAATTGCTTGGAAACTGAAGTGTCTCCAAGGCTTCACCCCCTGCACTGTCTCCACAGGGAGAGTACCCTGTATTTATCAGAGGGAAATAAATCCCTGTGAGTCCCCTCTCCTGTTAAATTCCATTACTGGGGGCTGTGGGTGGGTTTTCCAGGTGGCAGGAGGTGTTTGAGGGGAAGTGGAGCTGCTGAGGGCAGAGTAGCCCAACACTTCACTGCTCAGGTGGTTCTTTGTGGTCTGTGCAAAGTAGTAATGGAGCTCCAAGTTAACTGTATTTTGGGAGTGAGAATTCCCCAGTTTTCTCCTGCTCAGCATCACTTCCTTACTCACAAAGCATTCATGGAAAAAATCTCCCCACCTGGGAGCAAAGGTGTTAATCCTGAGGAGAAAAACATGGAGAAGAGACTCTATTTTCCTCCCACTCTGCCTGAACTGCCCGTGCAGAGCCTGGAATTGAAATGTCTTCATAAAAACACAGGATCATTTTACCTGGAGGTGGTTTTTCCCAGCTTCTCCTGTGGAAGCATCAAAAAGTAAACAGGAGGACTGATCCCTGGGATTTTGCTGGCTGGGAAGCTGGAGTGGGAACAGCTTTTCACTCAGAGCCTCCACAAAGCATCCAAGACATGGAGGAAGCCAGGTGGAAAACAATGTGTGTGTTCTGCAAGAGAAGTGAAATGTGAGCAGCACAGGCAGGAGGAGTGGGAACATGTTTTTCTGCTCACAAGATATTTATCTCTTCACCTTTGGAGCAGTAATTAGGGAAAACTCAGGCTGGGGTTTTTTTTTCCCCCAGCTTTAAATGTAAAGCCTCAAAGCTTGTAATGCTTGTTTCAGTTGCTTCAATCCCCTTTGACTGACACTGCTGAGGTTACACTGCAGTTGTTCCCTGCCTGTTTTGCTGGGAAGCAAAGCAGAATCAGCCCCCAAGTGACCTTTTTGGTGTCTCCTCCCCGTGCAGAGCGTGGCTCTCTATATCCTCGGGGACGAGAGCGCCGTGGCCAACGAAGCCTCCCAGTATTTGTACAAGATCACGTCAGGTAATGATGCTTTGATGCCATCCTTGGATTGTTGTGTGCTTGGGAAACGTGGAATTAATGGAGCCTTGTCTCTCCTAGGCCAACGGAAGCCGCAGGTGGAACAGGATGACAGTCGGTATGAGGGGGCTTGGTGGTGTTCTCTGGAGTTCTTGGCTTTCTGCTGACTCCTGGGCAAGCTTTGTTGGCTTCTTCTTCACTCTCCTTCGTTTTCCAGGTGCAGTTTCAAGCACAGCTCATCCGTTTCCAGCCTGGCTGAAAAGTTAGTCCTTTGGATGACAAATGTTGGTAAGCTTGGGGCAGCAACAGCCTTGTGCTTGCATAATGTGAAACAAAAGCTCCAGCTTTGGTAACGTGGTTTGTTTGGGTTTCTTCCTTGTTGATTTTCAGGTTTCACCCTAAGAGACCTGGAATCTCTTCCCTTTGGGGTGGCCCTTCCCATCAGGGATGCCATCTACCACTGCCGGGAGCAGCCGGCCTCGGACTGGCCAGAAGCCGTTTGCCTCCTCATCGGGCGCCAGGATTTGTCCAAACAGGCCTGGGAAGGGAGCCTGCAGAAGGGCAAATCCGTGAGTGTGGGCACACATGGATTCCACCATCCTGGGGCTTGGGCACAGCAGCCAGTTCAGGGGTTTGGGGGCATCTCAAGGGGGCAGAATCACAACAGAACGGAGGGTTTACGCACGCGAGGGCTGCATTGAAAATCCAGGATGCAGCACAGGGGTAGCTGTGCAAACTCAATATAAAACACATTTTAGACTTGATTTAGACAAAAAAGCCTCCAAACAGATTTTTGCCAAGACAATTTTTGCCTCCAGAGCTGTTTGGTTCCTCCTCCTCTCATCCTTGGGTGCTTTGTCCAGAGGCTTTGCCATCAAACCATGGCAGAGGGAGAAGGAGCAGGTATTTCTCAGCCTGGCCCTGTGGCTGGCATCTCCCTCTCCTCTGGAAGGGCTGGATTGGGAAATACACCTGCCACATTTCAGGTTTTAGTTATTTGGATCCTGAGGTAAAATTATAAGAAAAGTGTGTGGTTTTTTCCCTTCCACATTTTCTCCTGATGGTGGGAATCACCAGAATCCCAGGGAACTTTAGCTCCCTTAAATCTATTTTGTTGAGAGCCAAAAATCTTGTTGAAGGCTGCCTTAAAACCCCCTCAGGGCAGCTGATTGTTCATAGCCTTTTGCAAATTCAGAAAGAGGGATTTGTAACCTCAAGCACGTCTTGGTCAAGACCCTTTTTGCTGTCTTAGCTTTGAAAGGGTATTAAAATTATTCCAACTTTTGTAACAGAGGTTTCATGGCTATTTACATATTAAAAACCTAATTAATTTATCAGAAAAGTGAATCAATTCCATGTCCAAACTGCCACATTAAACCCCCCTCTTTGTTTTCTGCCCAACCGAAACACTTGCGGGTCGTAAAAATGATGATAAATTTGATTTTATCACTTGCTTTATAACAATGCCTCGAGTAGATCTTGCCTTAAAAGGGTAAAGTGCTCTTCAAACCCCAAATTGTTTGTCATTTCTCGGGAGGGCAGGGTGGAGTTTCCTGTTTCAGAACGGACGCTGGGTGGTGCAGTTACGAATTGAGATTTACTGGGTATTTATCAGAAGAAATTGGGTTTCATTCATCAGCTCCTCATTTATTTGCCTTCTTGGGGTCATGCCTTCCCAAAGAAGACATCTTTTTTGGCCTTCTGCATCACTTGGGTGATAAGGATGAACAGGAGAGCAGAGTTTTAAGAGAGGGTTTCTTAAATCTTTGCATGGGAAGAGGATTTGCCAACAACTTTGGGACTGTTCTGGTCACGTAGCTCCGATGTGGAGGCTCCCAAAACTGTGCTGGTGCTGTGGTGAACACCAGGCTGACTGACAGCAACAAACATCTGGAATTTTCTGCTGGGCAGGCTTTGTTTTAATAGGTAACCTGGTTTTCCAGGCTTGGTGAAGAGAGAATGCAAATGAAATGTCAGATTGATGAAAACATTGATGGTTGGAAAAATAATGTGGGTTTCTGGCAGAACCTGGGGAACAGGAGCTCTGATTGGGCTGGTCATAAATTGGGATAATCACAAGTAGAATTGGTTGTGGAGGTCAAAACCCTTCCCAACTGCTCTGAAACAAGGAGTTTGGAAAGAGCAAGAACTCTGTTCCATGTCACCTCTTCAAGCTCAGCCTGGTGGTCCCTGATGTCTTTGAGGTGTCGCCTCCTCTTGTCTTCATAGTTCTTTGTCCCATTTCCAGGGGCAGAAGTACTTGATTTCCACATTCAGAAATCCTCCAGGCCTTTGAATTCCTGTAAGGAGCACGTGACTGTGGGAATGTTTCAGGTGGCTCAGAGTTGAGTAGATCTGATCAATGTATTTGAGCCTGGACTGAGCATTAGGTTAAGCTTGGGTGAAGGATGGATGGGAGAGGGTTGGATTCCATGATCCAGGGCGCTGCTGGTGACGCACAAATCAGCCCCTTCTATTTCCAGCCCCATGTCGTGGCTGTGCTGGCTTCAGGGCACGGTGCTGGTCCTCCCCGAGCATTTCCAGCCCTGGAATCGCACCCTTCCCTTCCTGTTCCCCTCGCAGTCCGTGGGCTCGGTGCTGAACTCGGACATTCCCTGCGCGGCCGAGTCGGAGGAGGACGAGGATGGCATGAACGACATGAACGAGGAGGTGATGTCCCTGATCTGGAGCGAGGACCTGAGGGTGCAGGAAGTGAGGAGGCTCCTCCAGAGCGCCCGGCCCGTGCGGGTCAACGTGGTGCAGATGCCGGAAGCGAGTGACCACGAGTACATAGAAGAGAAGGAAAACCGGTAAAGGGCCGCGGAGTCACGGCATGCTTTGGGTGGGAAGGGACCTTAAAGCTCTTCTCATGCCACCCCCCTGCCATGGGGGCATCTTCCACTGGGTTACTCCAAGCCCTGTCCAACCTGCCCGTGGAAAAGTCTCTTGTTTCCACCTGTTTCTCAGTAGTTCTGCTCTGAAAAGGTTGTCTGAGTGGCCCAGAGTGAAGTAGGTCTGAGCAGGGCAATGGATTTCAGTCTGAACTGAGCATTAAATTGGGGCTCATAGGAGAGGGTTGGATTTCACAATCCAAGTCTTTGGAGCTCCACGGGCATCAAAGCTCTGCTGTATTTGAGCTGGTGAGCTCTTGGGATGGGAGCAGCAGGTGGAAAAGGCTGAAACCCAAACAGACTGTTGGGGTCAGCTGGGTGTTGAAAGCAGTTTGTATCACCCTTTTTCCAACCAAAAATTGTGAAATATAAGCAGGACCTACTCTGCGGAGAGCAAAACATCATCCGTGCCCTGCCTAAAGCTGGAGAACACTTTGTTCAGGGCTGGTCTTGGCTCAGGAGACTTTATTAATTCTACACAAAACACACCCTCTGGCTTTTGAAACCTCCTGTGCTCAGTAGCCTGGTGATTGTCCTCATCCTGCTTCTTCATTCACTTATTTTAGGGGTGTATCTTCTGAAAAAAATAACAAAGAAAAAGGCAAATTTCAGGACACCATTAACATGCAAAACCCTGTGCAGAAGTAGGAACGTGCCAGATTCTTGTGTGACCCACCAAGCTGAGTAATCTGATGAGTGTAGAAAGTGTTTCCAGAGTAAATCATAGAGAACTGTGGTCAGGGTTCTTGGAAGCACCTCACTGACGCTGTGCAGGGCTTGTTACTTGAGGTGATCACCAGTCATAGCAAGACCCCACCAGCTCTGCTTGGCTTTCTCCTGTCACCTCACCTCCAATAAATCCAGGGGATGTCCATGGCACGGATTTATGTAACCACCTTGAAGGAAAAACAGGGGCAAGTTTCAACAAGGTGTCAGTAAAACGGAGGTCAGTTTTGTGTCGTGTCTTTGTAGAAGTTTTCCATGTGAAGCTCTTGGCTTTGGTTTCATGTCCCCCACCAGGCTGTTACAGCTGTGCCAGCGGACCATGGCACTCCCTGTGGGACGAGGGATGTTCACCTTGTTCTCCTACCACCCCGTGCCGACGGAGCAGCTGCCAATCCCAAAGCTGAATCTCACCGGTACGTTGGGCAGCCAGTCCAGTGTTTCACAGTTGGATGGATTCCCTTTCAGTTGTGGTCCCATTTCCTTCTGAACTTACTGTAATTTCTCTAGCATCTTCCGTGCTTTTTTGCAAAGCCTTTCATGGCTTAAGTGTGATTTTTGTGACGCAGCATCTCTTTGGAGTTTTGAACCTGCCACCTACGCGTTTCTTCTGAAGTGGCCAAGGCCAGTGTTGTTATCAAACACTGACACCTGCTATCAGGTGCATTCTGAGAAGCAGAGAGAAGTGAAAAAACTGGGGTGTTGGAGTGACACAGAGATCCTGGAAAGTTGCTGGTTGATGTGTGCTGTCCTGATGTTCCTGAGGACACCGAAGCCTGATCTGGATCAGATCTGTTCCCCCACTTGGCTGGTTTGGGTGTCCCTGCTTGCTGTTAATTCCTCTGTCGTTGGCAGGCCGTGCCCCTCCAAGGAACACCACTGTGGACCTGAACAGTGGGAACATTGATGTGCCTCCCAACATGGCGTGCTGGGCCAGCTTCCACAACGGGGTGGCGGCCGGCCTGAAGATCGCTCCCGCCTCCCAGATAGACTCTGCCTGGATTGTCTACAACAAGCCCAAAATTGCTGAGCTGGCCAATGAATACGCAGGGTTCCTCATGGCCCTGGGCCTCAACGGGCACCTCACCAAACTGGCCACACTCAACATCCATGACTACCTGACGAAGGTGAGGCCTCTGGCAGGGCTGAGAGAGGAATCCCGGTGGGGTTTGGGGTCTTCCGACAGAACAGGAAGGAAAAATCAGCAGGTTTCTCTGAGCCATTGAGTTGGAAGTTTTCTGGTGTGGGGCAATAGCAGTTGATGCATTAATGGTCATGGTGCACGACTTAGGATGGTTTGGGTTGGAAGCACCCTTCCCCAATGCGAGGAGGAACTTGTTTCCATGGAGTGGGCAGAGCACTGGAACAGCTGCCTGGAGAGGGTGTGGGGTCTCCCTCTCTGGAGACATTCCTACCCCACCTAGATGTGTTCCTTTGTCACCTGCTTCAGGTCACCCTGGACTGGGTGACCTGCAGAGATCCCTTCCAACCCCTATAAATATTCTGGGATTCCATGAGACAAAGGAACTTCCTTTCTGTTCAGAGATCCCAGCAGCCCCATCCCTAGGCCTTCCCACGCTGTGCACAGCCGTGGGGCTGTGTGAGTGGGGCACTGGGACAGGCCTTTGCTTCCCGTGGTGCGCGTTCCCTCCCGCAGGGCCACGAGATGACCAGCATCGGGCTGCTGCTCGGGGTCTCTGCCGCCAAGCTGGGCACCATGGACATGGCCATCACCCGCCTGCTGAGCATCCACATCCCTGCCCTCCTGCCACCCACCTCCACGGAGCTGGACGTGCCCCACAACGTGCAGGTGGCCGCCGTCATCGGCATAGGCCTGGTCTACCAAGGCACGGCCCACAGGCACACTGCCGAGGTGCTGCTGGCTGAGATAGGTGGGTGCTGGCCCCGGGAAAACGGGGGAGCTGAGGGGTTTGTACCTCCCACCACGCGCTCTCCTCAGTCCCCAAACCTTGTTTTTGGGGGAGCAGAAGCTCCTGTGAGCTGTTTGTGCAGCGTGAAACAGCTGGTGGATTTAGGAGAAGGAATGTCATTGCTGGACCTGCTTCTTCCACATGGAAATGTTGGTGTTCTGAATTCCCCTGCTTGGAATTTTAAGGCTTTTTAGCCACCAATGTGATTCTGAGCAGCAGATTTGTGATCTCAGTTGTGTCCTCATTCTGTGCACAGTGATTTTATCTGTAATGACTTCTATTCATGTTTATGTGGAACTTTGCTTAAAGACTTGGGAATGGGATAAGTTTTGAGGGTGGAATTGTTATGTTTGTGGTAATTTGGGATGTGCAATCTCTTTTAGCAACAGCATTTGGGTAAGTTCAGGGGTCTTACAGCACTGCCATTTTCACCAGGTGTCTGAACTCCTGCCACGACATTTAGGAGGGAGTTGCCATTTAGGGATGGAGGGATGGAGTGCCAGTTCCTTGTAATTCCACTGAGAAGGGACAGGTTTTCTTTCCTCCTTTCCTGAGGAATGTAGCTCTTAATTAAACAATGTTTGCTGAGCTGGAATTTCAAAAGATGAGTTTTGCTGGTTTCTTTTCTCCAGGGCGTCCCCCCGGGCCAGAAATGGAATACTGCACCGACAGGGAGTCGTATTCCCTGGCATCTGGGCTGGCCCTGGGCATGGTGTGCCTCGGGGTAAGTCAGCTGCAAGGAGCAGAACACTCCTTATCCATTGGGATGGGATGATGGGAGCTGTTTCCCCCTGGACTCCCAGCTGCCTTTGGCCAAAGGCGTGGGATGTTCTCCTCGAGGAAGGCACTTCCATGTTGTCCCTTCTCCTCTCTGCCCCACAGCATGGCAGTAACCTGATAGGGATGTCAGACCTCAACGTCCCCGAGCAGCTCTACCAGTACATGGTGGGGGGCCACAGGCGATTCCAGGCGGGAATGCACAGGGAGAAGCACAAGTCTCCCAGTTACCAAATCAAGGTATGTGCTGTTGGTTTGCTGGGAGGCTGAGGGGGTCCCTCCATGCACCAGGTGACTCTGGGAGCAAACACACCTGACTGGGGTCACTCCCTTCCCCTCTGGAAGTGTTCCCTGTGTTTCCACAGGAAGGAGACACCATCAACGTGGACGTGACGTGTCCCGGTGCCACCCTTGCACTTGCCATGATCTACCTAAAAACCAACAACAGGTATGGAGCTTGGAATGGCTGCAGGGGCCTGGGACAGCAGTCTAATCTGCCACAGTGCTGGAATTGCTGGAATGTGACCTGGAAACCCCATTCCTTTGCCACGCTCTGCAGGTCCATCGCTGACTGGCTCAAAGCTCCGGACACCATGTACCTGTTGGACTTTGTGAAACCAGAGTTCCTTTTGTTGAGGGTGAGACTTTGCTTTGGTTTCATTTCTCAGTCTGTAATCCCAGCCCACATTCCCATCACCCAGAATCCCCTGGACAGCTGGTCTCCCCACTGCTCTCCAGCCAAATTCACCTCACCCCTTCCAACAGTTTCTCCTTGTACTGAGGCAGCTTCCTTGTCATCCAGCACAGAATTTATGGAGAAGTATTTGAAAGACATGCTTTATGTCAATGCTGAATGTTAAATTCAATTTTTAGGCACCTTTTTATGCTTTTCCCAGCTTTGCAGGTAAGTTACAAGTGCATAGGGAATTTGCATCTTGCCCTTGCAAGGATTTCTCCTGGGATCCTTTTTCCTCCGAACAGAATTTTCGTCTCTTAAAATAAAAGCTCTTTTGTAATTTCTGATATGAAAAATTAAAAACCTGTGGAAAATGGGCAGCTGGATTGCCTGTTTTTTTGGGATGGAGTAGGACATGAAAAAAATACCATTGATATTTGTCCAGTGAGTTTTTCCTTCCTTATGTTTTGGCCTTCTCCCTGTTTTCAGACCTTGGCTCGATGCCTGATTTTATGGGATGACATCCTGCCCAATTCCAAGTGGGTCAACAGCAACGTGCCTCAAGTAGGTGTTTATTTATGTTTGGTGTCTGCTTCCCAGTTTTCCACCTCCTTGGGTTGTTCTGGGTGGGAACAGTTCCGTGGTCACGTGAGGTGCATTAACAGAGGTTCCACTGGATCCCCGCAGTGTTTTGGGAGCTCTTGGGACTGGGAAGGAGAGGATTGAAGAGGGATGTGACTGTTCAGGACAGAAAATGATGTCAGGGAGAGGAAGTAATTAACTTTGCCCCACATTGCCCAAGGAAGGGCAAAACTGCTGCCTCAGGAATAACTTCTCAGTGGTGAGATCAGTGATAGTCCAGGATATTGGATGGAATTTTTAATACCAAATTAGATCAACGTGAGAAATACAGGATGCTGATGTGGGAAATAAACCCAACAGCATCTGCATGCCTGTGCCACAGCCCTGTATCATTTGATGGCCAGAGTTTCAATTAAAAATCAGTTTTCCCTGGATTAATCTTTCCCCTTATGCGTTTTACAGATCATAAGGGAGAACATTATCTCTCTCCACGCCACAGAGCTGCCTTCCTCTGAAGACCTGAGCTTGGAAACGCTGGCGTGAGTAACACCCAAAAAACTCTTCCCTGAAAAAAGCAGCTGAATTCTTTTCCTGCGAAAAAAAACCTCAAACACCTCTCAGGGAATTTTCCTGCCCTGGAGAGTCCTGTTGTGTAGGATATCCTTCTGCAAAGGCTGAGTCTGTCCGTTCAGTTTGCCCCTTTGTTTGTAGTGACGGAGGAGCTCGTGCTGCGTGTTCCAGTGAGGGAAAGAGGGCTGTTCAGTCACTTCCTGTTTGTGTTGTTCCTTAGGCAAGCCCACGTTTACATCATCGCCGGAGCCTGTTTGTCCCTGGGATTTCGCTTTGCCGGCTCGGAAAACCTGGCAGCGTTTCAGTGCTTGGTGAGAGGGGGGGTTGTGTTTTCCCCTTCCATTTCCAGAGAGCTTTCCCTTCCCCTTGGGGTCTGCATCCAGGATCTGTATTTAGGGTGAATCCCTTTGCTTTCCAGTACAAATATGCCACGGATTTCCTGAAGTGCCTGTCGGCTCCCACGGCCTCCATAGTAAGTTCTTTGGAGTTTTCTCTCACTTCATGGGACAAACCATGGGACAGAACCCAAATGGAGCGAACCCAATCCTTTCAGTTTCCTGGGAAAGGAAAGTGGCAGGGCTGGGAATCCCTTTGAAGGGCTGTGCTGCTTCTCCCATGTGCTGTGGGATGTGGTTTTCAGGCCCTGGGGCAGAAAGCAGCGGGTCAGCCCGCCCACGGAAGTAACCAAAGCTCTGTTCTGCTCCCAGACAGGTCACTACAACCTGGAGACATGCCTGAGTGTCCTGCTGCTGGCCCTGGCCATGGTCATGGCCGGCTCTGGGAACCTCCAGGTCCTTCAGCTCTGCCGCTTCATGCACAAGAAGACGGGGGGAGAGATGAACTACGGCTTCCACCTGGCTCATCACATGGCCCTGGGGCTCCTCTTCCTGGGAGGAGGAAGGTGATTTGCCATTATCAGAGGCAGGGCTCATCCCTTCTTCCAGTCTCCTCCATTTTCCTTTTCTTTCCATAACATATTGATGCACAAACACATCTTCTATTGCACAGGAAAGTCGTCTTGTCTTCTGGGTACTGAAACTCCTCCCTCATCCCTGGGGCACCAAAGTATTTTGAACTCCTGTGCTTTTTTAGCAGGGAAACTAAAAGATAATGTGGTTTTTTTCCCTACAGATACTCACTGAGCACTTCAAACTCTTCAATTGCTGCTCTCCTGTGTGCCCTGTACCCTCACTTCCCTGTCCACAGCACGGACAACCGGTAAGGCTTTGCTGGGCATCCTGTTTCCTTAGGGATCCTATTTCCTCAGGGATCCTATTTCTTTAAGCTAAACCATCTCTTACAAAAGATAAATTGAGAGTTTTTACCCAAGGGCTCTGTAAATAAGAGGTTTTCCACCAAGAGAAAGTGGAGAACAGAAGAAATAAGTGATGATGGTGGCGATCTTTGATCAGTGAGGAAATACCAGCAGGTTTCCTGAGCCTGTGCTGTGCTCCTGTGACTTGCTTCCTCAGCTGCAAAGATCTGTCCATTTATGGCCCTCAATCACCTTTGGTTCCGATCCATTAAGTCCCATTCTCTCAGTTAACCCACACACCTTAAAAACTATAAACCATGGCCACACGTTTCTCCTTAGTTTCATCCCCAGCTGTATTTGCTTATGGAGCCAGGCATGGTTTGGTGTCTGGGGCTGGTTCCCTGCCTGTGCTGAGCTCCTGGTTCCCACCCCCAGGTACCACCTGCAGGCTCTGCGCCACCTGTACGTGCTGGCAGCAGAGCCCAGGCTGCTCACTCCCGTGGATGTGGATTCCAACACGCCTTGTTACGCCCTCATAGAGGTGACCTACAAGGTAACGTGGCTGGGAGGCCTTGGAGAGGGTGTGGGAAGTGCCTGAACACTGGGATTTAGCCCAGTTTCCCTTTACCTCCAGTCCCGGGTTTGTTTCCAGTTGTGGAGACGAGCCAAACTGTGCCAAATAACCAAAGGGTTGTGCTCAACCCACTCCCTCCTCTCGTGTGCTTTGATGGCACCCTGAGAGCAGGAGAGAAGTCACCACAGAGTCCTCAGTCAAGGGTGACATGGCTGACCCAGGTTTTCATCCCTTTAAAGGACTTCCAAAGGGACATAGGTGTCTGGAACCATCTGGTTCTCCTCCCTCTCTAAAGGATTTCCAAAGGCAGAGAAATGGCTGGAACTGTCTGCTCAGGAAAGGACTAAAGAAAGGGTTCCTGGGATTTTTGGGTGGTTCTGGCAAAGAGTTCTCTATTTCACAACATAGTTTACTTCCCAAACTTCCACATTTCAGGCTTGCACACCATTAGGTGTTCATCCATCCATGGAAAACTGGCTTTATTCATGTTTCCTGACATGAAAGGCAGTGCTGAGTTCTGCATTTACTCAGAGCTCGGGAACAGAAACCCCCTGAACTGCTGCCAGGGGAGTTGTCCCCCATAAGATTCCCTTTTCCCATGAAAGTGAGCTTTCCTAACCTGGGAATACTGTGGCATTTTGAAGGGCACGCAGTGGTACGCGGAGGCCACGGAGGAGCTCATGGCACCCACGCTTCTTCCAGAGCTTCACTTGCTGAAACAGGTAAGGGAAGTCTCCATTTCAATGGAAAATCCCCCATTTGTGTGTCACAAAGAGTGCAAGAACAGACATTTAGGGATTTTGGATTCCCTGCCCAGCCTTAGCCTGACTCTGGACAACGTTGTCCTGTTGCAGTGATTCCAGAGACTTAAATTACACCACGGGCCTCTCTTTGGTCTTGACCACGATGTGATGGAGCAGGGAGTTCCCTCTGCCAGAAATTGCACTGTGGAAGCTCCTCCTCCTGAATTTTCTGCATGAGCAGCAGAAAAAGGGCCCAGAAAAAAAACTGCTTAAAACTCTTTAATTTAATGCTTCTGTCTGTATTTAATAATAACACTGCTCCTGTTAACAGATCCGAGTGAAGGGACCACGGTACTGGGAGTTATTAATAGATTTAAGCAAGGGCACCAATCACCTCCAGTAAGTATTTTAACACTTCACTGCATAATGAGCTCGTAGTAATTTTTACTGCCTGTTTTTTTTAGACCCTCCTACGGATTAGAAAGAAGCCTGGCTTTGCTCGGGTCACTGCTGTGCCTTTGGCAGCACTGAGGGGTAGGGGGGGGAGGAGAGAAACTGTGTAGTTGGTTTCACCTATTGATGTGAATAATTCATGCAAAAAAACAGGGCAGGGGAAAACCTGATAGTAAAAACCACAGAAATTGGCAGTGGGATGGAGCAGCACCAGAAAGCAGCTTCAGCTCATGCTCTCAGTTCAGTTCTGAGTGGCTGTGATGTCACGTTTCCCAGACTGTTGGGCTGTTACTGCTCTGTGAAGTGCTATTTTTCTCGTGGTACAAAGTGCTTACTGTGTTTTTACCACACTGAAAACGTGTTGGGCAGCTGTGGGAACCAGAGGTTTTACCGGAACACAGGATTGGGGGTGAGATCAGTCTCAGCTCTGCCCTTCCACTGAGCAGCAGAAGGACCAGCTGCACCTCGGTGACGGGGCTCTTTTGGTTGACTTAAAAGCCATTAGTGATGAACTGAATCGTTTAGGTTGGAAAAGTCCTCTGAGATCGTTGAGTTCAACCACCTTGTGAGCTGCAAAGATGAAATCGGGCACAGCACGGGCACAGCCCACCCACCAGTGCAGCATTCATTGGTTTTTAGGATACTGATCAGGGATGAGCTGGTTCATCCCGATCAGAAGGCAAATCCTGAGTCACCTCCTGCTCCAGAGCTTTGTTTCCCCAGGCTGAGCCTTCACCACTTGTTTGCTGCAGCAGGAACCAGGAGGAACTTGCTGCTTTTGGGTCTCCAGAGCTTTGAATCAGCTCTTGTGTCACAGGGCATTTAGGATGTGCAGGGACCTGTCTGGCACCAGGGAAGAGTTTTCCCTGTCTTCCTAGGTGGGAATTGCTGGATTTTATTACGCAAGGCTGTTTCAATACATGTAATTCACTTATTTTAAGGATGCCCAGTGCAGCTGATGCTCTAAATGGGGTAACCTTTGGACCTCTGCACACTTCTGTTTGTAGAATTGGGCAGGAATAGCCCTGGTTTCATGGATTTGGGATTTTTTACACAGAGAATGGACCACGTGATGCTGGGAGCTCATCTGAGGAGAATCATGGAATAATAGAGTGGTTTGAGTTAGAAGGGACCTTAAAGCCCCTCTCATTCCACAGTTCAATGGGTAGGGACACCTTCCACTATCCCAGGTTACTCCAAGCCTTGTTCAAGCTGACCTTGGACACTTCCAGGGATGGGGCAGCCACAGCATCTCTGGGCAGAGTTTAAATAATTAGGACAAAACCTAAACAGGGATGTTCCTACCTGGGAGCTGTTGGAGTTACCCTTCCTTTCCAGGCTGTGTCCATGTACCCACGCAAACATTGTGCCATTCCAGGTCAATCCTTTCCAAGGGTGGCATCCTGTACGTGAAGCTCAGGGCTGGGCAGCTCTCCTACAAGGAGGATCCCATGGGATGGCGCAGCCTCCTGGCACAGACTGTCACTCACCGCAGCTCCGAAGCGCGGGCCTTCAAGGTATTGCTCCCGAAAGGGTCTCCTGCCAGGAATACTGCCCATGATGTGCTTGGTCATGGAACACTTCAGGTTGGAAAAGACCTCCAAGATAGTGGAGTCCAACATTTAGATCATGGAGTCAACCTTTACATCGAGTCCAACCTTTAGATTGTGAATCCAATTTCTGGATGCCGGAGTCCAACCCTTAGGTCATGGATTCCAACCTTTGATGTGGGTTACAGTCTCCTCACTCATGCTTTGGAGGGTTTGGGTATCAACTGCTGTTGGCTTTGTGCCCCACACCGAAAGAGTTCATGTTCAGTGTGCTTTAATCCCTTTTTCCCCAGCCAGAAGCCATCTCTGCTTTCACTTCCGACCCTGCTCTCTTTTCCTTCGCCGACTATTTCTGCAAGCCGACGGCGGACCTGGGCGAGGTATGGGGTGGTGGTGTGGGGCTCAGAGGTGGGGCAGCCTGCATTCAGCTCCAGAACAGAGTCCAGCCCTTCAAGCAGAGGGAACAGGGAATGTTCTCTGGGATGTTTTGTAATACAAAGGTGGTGACCCTCTAATTTTTGTTGGTTTGATATTGGGGTTCTGTCCCGTTCCTTGGGGAAGATGTTTAACAAACCCAGAGAGCCCTACCCGGTGTCCTGAGGCATTTAGGGGAAGTCAGGAAGGGGTTTGGGTGTTTTGCATGGAATTTCTTTGCACAAAATGGCTTTAGGGAGGGAGTGAGATGCAGTTAATTGATCCCAAGGATGAGCTTAAGCTGTGTGGTATCATTAGTATCCCAAAGTTCTGTGATGCCAGCACATGGGGTGACTTTAATGGAAGGAATCATGAGCAGGAGCCTGAATAAACCGTGTCCAACACGTGTCTTCGCTCAGAAACAGGAAATCCTGGATCTTTTCTCTTCCATCCTTTACGAGTGTGTCACGCAGGAGAACCCCGAGATGCTGCCCACCTACATCGCCATCGACCAGGTGAGCTCTTGGCTCTGGTTTAAGCAACACTTTGGGCCACAGTTTTGGGGCAAAGAGTGTTCATTGCACCATTTGAGGATCCACTCCCTTCATGTTTGGGACACCATGGTCCTGCTCCCCCTGCAGTTCCCACCCTCACGTTGTGTTTCCCCTCTCCAGGCCGTGAGGAGGTTGGAGAGGAGGGAAATGTCTGAGACGTTTGAGCTGTGGCAGATCAAGCTGGTGCTGGAATTCTTCAGCTCCCGGAGCCACCAGGAGAGGATGAGCAGGAATCCAAACCGGGGGCTCTTCATGAACTCAGAGTTCCTGCCGGTGATGAAGTGCACTATCGACAACACTTTGGATCAGTGGCTTCAAGGTAGAGAGGAGGGAACTTAATCCAGTTCTCCATGGAATTCCAGACTGGTTTGGGTCAGAGGAGACCTTAGACATCATCTCATTCCACCCCCTGCCATCGGCAGGGACACCTGGCATTGGATCACTTTGCTCACCTGGTTCTTGCCTTGCTGATCCAGCTTGACTTTTGCCTGCAAAGCACAGAAAAGTGATAAGGGAAGGGCTGGCACTTGGATAAACCAACTTGTTTTCAGTTTGGTGTGGACCATTCCCTGAGGAATTCTGTTTGCCTATGGTGTGAGAGGTTTAGTTAATGTTTCCCAGAGAAAATCCCTTCCTAATCCTGCACTGGGGGAACTTCTAGGAGCAAAAGTGAGGGGTGACCGTGGCAGGGAACAGGTGACTGTGGCAGAAGGAAAGAGGTTGGAAAACAAACCCCCCAGCCCATTCTGTGGGTGGGATGGAGACTTTCCTGTGGAAATCCGATTTGCTCCCAGAAATGCTTCCTGAATTTCCCTGGTGTGCCTTGTGTCTTGCAGCTGGAGGGGACGTGCCCCTGCACTCCTACCTGAGCGGGCAGCCCCCGGAGGAATCCCAGCTGAGCATGCTGGCCTGCTTCCTCATTTACCACTCTGTGCCCACGCCAGCCCAGATGGCAGCTGGAGGCTTGGAAGGTGAGTCTGCATCCAAGGAAATCCTGGACCCTTTCACTAGGCAGCTTTTCCTTCATCAGCCCAGCCTGAGGTGTACCAATGCTCTGCTCTCCTGAGGACACTCAGCTGGATTGCAGTTTTGGGAGCTCTGTGTCCTGCTTAGGGCTGGGACAAGAATGTCAGGACCTCCGTGGGGAGAGGGATGTGGGGCTGGGGCCTTCCCAGGGGTGTGGAGGCCCATCCCAAGAATCCTGTGCCAGCCATGGCCCCGAGTGTACGGATTCCTGGGCTGGGATGTGCCTGTGACACACCTCTCTTCTGGGTGTTATCTTTGTGTTTTTCCTGATGGAATTTGGGATTTCTTCCAGTTTTCATGTAAAAATTGACATTTTAACCAGCGTTCCAACAACGGGATCGCTGGAAAAACACCTCTGGAGCTCCACCTGCCCCCAGCTCTGCTTCCTCTATCACAGCTCTATTTTGGGCAGATCTTAACCCCATTTTTAACTCATTTCCTTTGCCCTGAATCTGTTTTAGGGAGCAGGAACTTCTCGGAGCTGCTGCTGAAGTTCAGGCAGCTGCACATCCCGGTGCGGGCACTGCTCCGGCTCGCCCCGCTGCTGCTCGGGAACCCCCAGGCCATGGTGCTGTAGGACCACCAGGACCACCCCAAATCCACTTTGTTTTGTACCTTCTCCACCACCAAACTCATCCCCAGCCGTGGCGACTGACAGGTGTTATTTATAGATTGTTACCATGAATAAAAAAGAATTATAAAAGTGACGTCATAATAAATTTACTTTTGTAACGAAGGGTCGTTTGCAGATTTATCTTTTTTATGGGGAATTATGAGGGGACCTTGCCTGGGAGCTGTGCCTTTTCCTTGTTTTTATAACCCCTTTGCTTGGGATGTCTCTTAATCCACTGCCACGAGGTCCTGCAGGGTGGAGGCAGCTTGGAAGGTGCCGAACTTGCTTTCCCTGGAGCACTGAAGTTGGAGCAGGGCTGGTTCTGGTGCTGCATTTGTCATCAAAGAGGTGGAATTCCTCCAAAACAAGCAGCCAGAGGCCAAGGGATTCCTCAGCCAGAGCCAAGGGGTTGGATCCTGCTTGTTCTGGTTTCAAACTGAATTGCGTTCTGTGGGATTTGGGCCACTCTCTCCCTGTTTTGTCCCAAACCTCCAAGGAGGGAAGCCAAGGCATTTTGCAGGTGGACAGAGGAAGACAACCAGGAGTGATTTTTTAAAAAGAGACCAAAAGTACAGTGAGGCAAACCAGCTGATTATTAAGAGAACATGATTAATGTGTGTTAACTGAGCTTTTCCAGCTTGAGGCATCCTGAAGGAAGCTGAGCCAGTGAAAAATTCCAGCCCTCATCCTGCCTTGTTTTTTTAAGCTGTTCAGAAGCCACTCTAATACAATTAATTGAATTGTATTAATTTAATTTCATTTAATATACCTCCAACTGCACCTTCTCTATGTGAGTTCAGTAAATACATGAACAGATGGAAAATCACAGGAGCTGTGAGGTCTCACAGTGTGATCCTGGACGTTCCTTCCCCTGGGAAGTGGGTGCAGCTTGGGCAAGTTGTTTTCTTCCTTCTAAATTGGGGAAATGGGAAGCATGAAGCACTCACTTCCCAGAGGGCATGAAACTGGAATCCCAGACTGCTTGATCCAGTTCCAACCCCTGCCATGGGCAGGGACACCTCCCACTACACCAGGTTACTCCAAGGCCTGTCCAACACTTGCAGGGATGGGGAATGGATTTCTCTCCTGATTTTTCCAAGGACAAATGTTTTGTTGCCTCCCCGAGCCCTGGATGAGTCTCCCAGGTTTATCTCAGTTTGAAAACAAGCAGAAAACGCCAGTGCTGGATTTGGAGTGAAAAGCTGGGAAACCTGCAGGTGTCCTAATGCCTGTGGCTCTCCTGATGGATCCATGGGGTTTATCCCACCTTCGAGGCACTTGGGACAGGATGCCAAGGGGACCCAGCAGCTGGAGGGTGAGAAAGCCCTTGGACCACAAACAAGATGAAACAAAAAGATGAGTAAGACGGAAGAGGATGAGTAGGATGAAGTAAAGGGGCTGTAGCGAATCCCTGCGGGGAGCTGAGTGTCGGGATGCTCCGGGATGCTCCCGGAGCCGGGAACACGCCATTCCCAGGGTACGGGCGGTGGGAGGCGAAGGCGTGGGCGCCGCCCGAGCCTCTGATGAGGAGCTCTGGGGCTTCCTGTTTCCTTTTGAAGCTCGAGCAGAATTTGAAAGCAGCGGCTGCCGTGACCTGGACCAATGATCGGGGCAGAGCTCTGCGCAGTTTCGGCGCCCGTTACGAATGCCGGGGCTGCGCTTCCAGCGGCTCCGCTTCCAGAGGCTCCGCTTCCAGCATCCCGGCTCCGCATGGAGCTCCCCGTGTCCCCCCATCCCGGGGGGCTTCCTGGTCCCCGGCTGCCCCGGCTCGCAGGGTAAGGGGATATTTCCTTGGCCGGACCTTTGCACCGCCGGTTCCTTCGGCTGCTGCCGGGAACTGCAAAAAATAACCCTGGAATGGTTTGCGGTTCCTTGCGCCCCGTGTGTTGCTGCGTCCTGCCCGGGATAGGGGGAATTCTTGGAATTTTGCCTGGGGTTTGCTTGTCCCGCAGCACGCCCGGAGCAGGCGCTGCCCCCGGCTCTGCTGGAGGGGCTGTGGGTGCGCTGGGATGTTGGGAGGGATTAAGGGATGCCCTGGGAGCCGCATGGAGGGAGAGAGCTCTGCTCAGGCTCGGGGATGGGGCAGGCGGGATGCGGAGGTTCTCCCACACTGCGGTCCTGCACCCGGATTCCTTATCCCTGGAAGTGTCCAAGGCCAGGTTGGACGGGGCTTGGAGCAACCTGGGCTAGTGGGAGGTGTCCCTGCCTGTCGCATGGGGTGGAATGGGATGAGCCTTAAACTCCCAGCCCGAACCATTCCGAGATTCCATGGTAACTCTCGGCAGGGGTAGGGTGGGAGCCCCGGGCTCCGCTGTTGTCACGCTTCGTCCCCAGCGTGCTTAGTCACCTTTGGGGGTGGGTTTTGTGCTGCTCTCCCGAGCTGTTTCCGTGCTCTCCCCTGGGCTTGGGGCTGCGAGAGGCAGCAGCGAGTTCTCCTCCTGCCACCCCGCCGGGGCCCTGCCAGGTTTTCCCATGGGAAGCGGGTCCATCCAGCAATACATCCCAAACGGCGCTGGCTTTGGGGCTGCCCGTGTTTCCCCCAGGCTGTCCTGGAGCCGAGTGGCTCCGTGAGGGCTTCAAGAGCCTCGGGCCGCCCCCTTTTCCTGCCCTGGCTCAGCTTTCAGCCCCGGGGACATCCCGTGGCAGCATTCCCGGCTTTTCCCTTCCTCCTGGGTATTTTTTACGCTTCAATCTCAGCTGCTCGGCTCCTTGGCCGTGGCTGTGGGGGAGAGCACGGCTTCTCCAACCCATCCCATGGATCGCCATGGGGTGTCTGCTTCCCGGTGCATCTCCCTGGATTTTCCAACTGATCCCCGCTCCGGTGGAACGCGGCTCCTGTTCCAACCCGGGCCGCATCGCCGCCTTCCCCCCCACCACCTCAGCCGGAGTTCCTTTTTTTGGCTGGGACGCCCAAATTTTCGGCAACAGTGACCTCTGTCGGCATCGCCCCGGGCCCGATGGCAGCGGCCTGTCCCCGCTGTCCCCCGGCTGCATCCCGCGCATCCCCCGCCCGCTCCTCATCCCCACCCCTGGCACCCACTCGGCTCTGGGGGGCCCATCCTGCCCTGCCGGCTGCTCCGCCATCCCGGCTCGGCGTTTCGGGAAGCAGCCGCCGGTGACAAGTTACTGAAAGGTCTCCCGGGGACAACCCCAGGGCCGAGAACTCGGGGTTTGAATCGGCGCGACCAAAGCCCCGTGACTCACGTCAACACAGACGCTGCCGCCGGTGACTAATCCCTGGAGGGCGTTCTGGAGGCCTTTCGGCCCCATCCACCTCTCCAGCGAGTGTTTTTGTCACGATTCAATATCAGCAATAAAAAAAAAATAATAATAAATCCAGGTGAGAGCGCAGGAAGGAAGTGCTTTGGGCGCCGGTGAGTGGGAGCTGATGGGTTGGTTTTGGCGTGGCCTCAGCCCCTCCATCCGTGCCCGGGCATACCCAAAGCGACTTTCCCTGCTGGCAAACGCTTCCAGCAGCGCTGGAGCAGCCCGGTCCGTGCCATCCCGAGCGCGGAGCAGCAGCCCCGGCCCGGCTGCAGGTGGCAGCGAGTTTTGGAGGCTGTGGGGCCGTGGCTGGCGGCCGGGGAGTGACTCAGAGGCGCTTTGGGGCTCTGTGGTTTTGCTTTCATGGTTTTGCTGTGACTTAGCAACTTGTTTTTTCGCTCTGCGGGAAGGCAGGTGCCGGCATGCCCGACGGATCCGCCGGCCCGCAGCACCCCGGCTGTGCCACGGGGTCCCGGCTGTGCCGCAGCACCCCGGCTGTGCCACTGGATCCCGGCTGTGCCGCGGCATCCCGGCTGTGCCACGGGGTCCCGGCCGCTGCCCGAGGACTTTGGGCTGGTGGTGTTGGATTCCCGCAGCCGAGCCCCGCGGGGGATGCAGGCGGTGCGGTGGAACGCGAGCCCTCCGGGGCACCACCAGCAGGTCGATCCCACCGGGAAAACCCGGCAGCTGATGCTTCCCCTGAGTCCGGCTGGAACGGGTCCCACCCCTTCGAGGCTTGTTCATTTCTTTTCATAAAAAAGAGTTGGAAAATTGGATCTTTGACAGCTGCTCTGGCATTCCCTAACTGTTGCAGCCACACACTGGAGAGCTCCGGGTGCTTCTGGAGAGCTGGATGTGGAAGCTGGGACAGCAAACTGGCCCTTTCCAGGGAAATGCTGCTGACCGACAGTGTGTTACAGTTTTGTCAGAATTTTGGGGGGAAAACAGGTAGGAAGGGAACAGGTTGAGTATTTTCCCACTGCAGTGTGACATCCCTCCTCCTCCTCTTTCTCTTCCCCGTGAGATGCTCATGGGGTGGTTTTTTCCACTGTCTGTCCAGGTAGGACATTGCCCATCAACTTGTGCTCTGCTGGGATGAGCTCCAGGGGTGTCCCTGGGAAGCACCAGGCAAAGAGCAGCATCCATCCCCTTGATTATGGAGGAATATCCAAACATGAGGTGCCACCATAGCCGATGTCAGGCTCCAGAGTTCTGCACCAGCTCTGTTCATTTGGAGGCTTGTGATCCTTCAAATCCCAACCAAGGATGGGTGCCTTGGATGGGAAATGTGTGAAAGCCACAGAGGGAATAGTTTTGGGCTGAGCCAGAGTATATGTCATCCCTCCCAGGGCAGCTCCCTCGGGCACGGCCGGGGCTGTCCCGATGCTGTGGGTTGTCACCGACGGGCTGTGGCAGGAAAGGGTTAAAGCCACCAGGGCGAGGGATTGAGGTTGGGATGCTCGGCTGGACCCGGGCCAGTGTCAACCCCTCTGGTGTCACAAATCCAAGTTCCCCCGTGTCACCTGCTGGCTGAGTCATCCCTGAACTCCAGCTGAATCCGGGAGCACGGACCTTCCCCCAAGCCACGGGTGGGGCACATTGTTTTCCCCGAAATGCAGCAGAGCAGTGAATTGAGCAGGAAAAACCCAGGAGAGGGTCCCTTAGCCAGGAGGGAAAGGGCTTGGAGGGAGCTGAACATCTTGGATGAGCTTGCTGGAGCCGTTCCCTGGGGAATGGGGATGGTTTCCATCACCCACGTGCAGCCAGAGCCTTTCCCACGGGGTTTCCAGGGAGGTCATGGCTTCTTTTGGATGGGGATGGGGTGAAAAACAGGGGGCTTCCCAGTGGACAGCCTGGAATAGCATCCAGGTGCCCGAGATTGTGGGGATGCATCACCTGGATGAAAGAGAGGGGAGTGGGGATCACTCAGCAGAGCCTCCTGCCACCCCCAGCCCTTTCCCAGCCCCCTCTGCTCCTGCTGTCCCCATGGATTTGGCTCCAAGCCCTGGGAAACAAGACCTTTCCCAGCAAAGGCTCTTTCTGATGAGAAAAACTCGCTGATCCTTTCCCGATGGGTGGAACCCTGGGGAAGTGGGAGAGCCCATCAGCCATGGGAAAATCTCCTTCCTTGCACCCCAGTGGGGGGGATAGGGCCATAAAAACCCCCGGCACATCCCAGGCTGGGAGCTGCGGCGAGGAGAGGCCAGGTAGGATATGGGGTGGGTTTGCTCTGCTCTGAGATCCATGGAGGGATCCCACTGCAGGGCATCCGTGGGTGGCTTTGGAATCCGGTGTGCACAGGGTTTACTCTGGGAGGCTGGGGGCTCTGAGCTGAGGGAATGCCAGTACCTGATGAAGTAAGGCTCTTAAATCAATGTTATTCCTACAACTTTCCCTGGATCATGGATTTTTTAAATCCCTCATCCAGCTTGGATCACTCCCACAGCCCAGGGAAGGATGCTGCAGCTGAGCTTCCCGCTGTCATCCCAACATTCCCACAATTATTCCTATTAATACTGAAGTGTTAAGGACATTCCAGCAGAAACTGCGGGTTGGGACTGCGATTTTCCCAGAGAAGCTGATCCTACCCCCTTGCTATTAAACACATGTAGAATGGGAAGCGTTGGAAGCAAAGGGAAGAATCCCTGTGCTGGAGCATCCCACTGGGATAGGAGGTGGCACAAAGGCCTGGACAATTCCCACCCTGTGGCATAAAACCCAGCTGGACAAACCTGGGGGCAAAAAAGGGCAGAACATCCTTCTCTGCTCCTCTCTTGGGAATTCCCGGTGCTGCTTCCTCCTTCAGGTGATTCCCTGGCCCCTCCACAGGTGATTCCCTGGCCCAGCACTGGAACACAAGAAGCAGACGAGGATTTTTAATCAGCATAAACTGAAAAAAGCCTATTTTTCCTATATTTCCCCAGGGAAGCCAACAGGGTGAGTCAGCAGTAGCACGGCCATCCCGGTGGGATTACAACTGGAAGGGGGGGTGTTTTCCCCCTCCTACTCATTTCAAACACCACTTAACGGTGGGAAAAGAGTTTTTCCCATGGAAACGTACCCATGCCTGGTGTTTCCTCTCCGGGGAAGGAGCCGCAGGTCGGGTGAGTGTCCCCGCTGGATGGATGGCATGGCATGGCATGGCTCGGCTCCGGGATGGGCGGGATGGCTTCGGGATGAGCTGCTCGGGCTGGGGGTGCCCATCCCCGGGTGCCAGCTCGGTGTCCCGGTGCTGGGGGAGGCTCCTCGGCTGGAAACTGGGGGGGCTGGGAGGCCCAGCCGTTCCAGTAAGTGGAGGGGCCACGTCACGGAGGGGGGGGCGGTAATTTGGGGCCCCTTTGATGAGGAAGGAAAGGGAAAACCCCGCGGAGCCGCCGCGGGAGGGATTGGAGAGTGGGGGCTCCCCCAGAATGAGTCAGCCGAGAGGGCTGTGGCGGCTGCGGGGTGGCTGCACTGGGCTTACCGGGACTTCTCTTACTGGGGTTGCTGGGCTGGGCTTACTGGGACTGCTCTTCCTGGGGCTGGTGATAGGGGGGATGATGGTGCTGGGGCTGCTGGTGGTGCTGCTGTTACTGGTGCTGGTTGTGTGGGTGGTACTAGTGCTGCTGGTGATGTTGCTGGTGGTCCTGGTGCTACTGGTTCTGATGCTGGTTGTGCTGATGCTGCTGGTGATATTGGTGTTACTGGTGGTGCTGCTGGTCGTGCTTGTGGTAATGGTGAAACTGGTGTTACTGGTAGTGGTGTTACTGGTACTGATGGTACTGGTGGTACTGGTGTTAGTGGTACTGGTGTTACTAGTGGTACTAGTGCTACCGGTGAAACTGGTGTTACTGGTACTGGTGTTACTGATGGTGCTGGTGTTACTGGTGCCACTGCTCAGGGCCTGCAGGGTCACAGTGTTCCCCCCCCC
>VXBX01004084.1:193078-204218 GCA_013400415.1 Scytalopus superciliaris
AGTGGGGTTTGGGGTGGGGGGGGGTTGGTTTTAAATCCCTTCAGGTGGTGGGTGCCAGGGCATGGAGGAGTGAGTGGAGGGGTAGGAAGAGCTGGAGGGGAAAATAGGATGGAAGGTCAGAGCAGTGGGAAGGTGGGGTGGGAATTTTTAGGAGGAGGTTTTGCTTCAGCTTTAAAATGATAAAACAAAACAATAACCACGTGAAGTAACAAAGGAAAAAAGACATAGTGATGTTGCGTAATAAAATCAAAATAATGGTAATCAAAACATGCAATAATAAGAGCATTAAATAATAAGATTAAGTAAAAATTATAATGAACCAAGGTAAAAATAATGAAATAAACCCCCGAACTCTGTCAATACTGATGAAAACCAACTGCGGACAAAGAGAGCATGGAAGGTGCCTATCAGTTGGGTTTGAGCCCATGGCTGCAGAGCCCCATAAATGGGGGGAAAAGCAAAATAGATCCAAGGAAACCTCAAAGCATTCCCAGATGGGGCAGCTTTTGGGGTTGGGGACAGTCAAGGCCACACTTTACAAAGCTCATCCGTTCAACAGGTCCATTTTGGTGTCCTGGGGAGGGAAATGCCAGGTCTGGGGGAGACCTTGGGGACAGCAGGTGAAAAAGGGGGAGGACTGTTGATAAACAGGGAGATAAAGAACAAATATCCCTTCCCAGGTGCTCCTCAACCCCGCAAAAAAACCCCACAGTACTCGTGACCAATAGTTGAAAGTTTTTATTCATATAAAACTCATTAAGAACATAAAAGATTGCATCTGAAAACCAACAAAAACAACCCCAAAAAAACCAAAGAGGATCTGCGATTATTTACAGCAGTATTGCACAAGTAAAGTGGCAATTACCCTGTCCAGAATTCATCAGTGCAAAACACAAGGAAGGCAGGGAAATTGCAGTCAAAATGCTACATCCGCTGGGTCCTGCGCCACGACTCGGTGACCTGGCGGGGTGGCTCCTCCTGGGTGGAGCAAAGCCCGGGCTCAACGATCCCAGGGCGTGGAGAAGCCAAACTCCCACCGAATTTCACTAATGCTGAAGTCTTTGATGTGCCTAAATCACTCCTGGGAAGTGGGGACTTAGGCACTTGGAGCAAAAAGATTCGATTATCCACCCCACGATGGCTTTGGAAGGTGATCCAACACTTACGGCAGGGAGGAGGGAAGGGGGAAACCAAACCTTCACAGGAACTTAAATAAGCAGAAAATAAATATACAACATTTCTACAAGTTACAGCATTAAACAGTAGAGTGCATTAATTACATGGGAAATTAAAAAAAAAAAGGCCCTACAGTATTTACCAAGTTTGACTCTAAAAAAGTTTAGGAAAAAAACAGTTGTTGGTTTTTTTTTTTAATTTTTTTTTTTTTAATGTATGTATAAGCTGTACAAAACTTACAGGAGAGAAAGGAGAGGGAGTACATTGCACACAGATATTTGGCTCAGATGATGAAAATATGGTGCCCTAATCTAATAAATATTTGGGTATTTACAGTTGGGGAAAAGAGGAGAAGCGGGGCCGTGGCGCGGGAGAGCGCCCGGGAATTAATCTGGTTTCCCCACATCCAAGGAAAACTCTTCATCTCATCCTTTTGATGCAACACAGAGCACAGGTTATGCTTGAAACAGCCCAGAGCCAACATGGCTAAGTGGGCATAATCCCTAGTTTAGAACATAATTCTTCTGGTTTGAGGCTTTGTTGGGGGTTTCCCCCCCTAAACCTGCTTTTTGGGGGGTGATTTTCCTCTGCCTTTTGGCTGGGAATTCCTCCTGTGAAGAAATCCCTGGGAGACTTTGCCAATACTTGGAATTTTTTGTCCTTAAAAATGAACCTAGATTTTGTCTCCATAGGAGGAGGGGGTAAAGTGCTCGGTGATTCTTTGGTGTATTCCAAGGGACACATTCCAGGCAGGATTCCGTAAGGCTGGGAGAGCCCAAAGCACCATTTCATCCACCAGCAACGATGGAACCTGACTGGGAGAAAAAAACCTCACTTGGTTTCCCCCCCTGCTTCCAAATTGAACCTCTTTGATTTTGTCAAAGCTACGGAATACCATGGAGGTTCCCATGGGAAACCCTGAGCCAAAGCCAAAGCCAAACCCCAGGGATGAGGAGCAGGACCTGCCCTGGCCGAGCTCACTGGTTACCGAACCCCTTGCTCTCCACCAGTGCAAAGGTTCCCCACACACCCTCTCCAAAAAACCCTTCCCTAAATATTCCCTGCTCCTGCAACTGATGCCCACCGTGCACATCCAAGAAAAAAAAAAAGGGAATAAAACTGGCAATCAAGGTTAAAACCGGCTCCGTGACCTCCAGGAGCCCAACAGGAGGCCCCGCTCCAACACCACTGGCACAGCCAGGGCAGAGAGGTCCCACTGCACTTTGTCCATCGTTAACCATCTTCCATGGCACTCAGCAGCTTCTCCCTGGGGGAAGAACCACTCGGGGTGGGGGGCTCGGGATGGCGTTTTCCTTCTTTTTTTTCCTTCCTATGGCGCTGGTGAAACTGGTGAGAGCAGGAATAACCATGTGGGGTTGGGAGCACCTGCAGCAGCCGAGGGAAGGGGCACGAGGGGGGTGTTTGTGCATAGATATGGAATGGCTGGAACAGCCTCTCCCACAGAAACACCCCATGAGGGCCGGAGACAACGGGCACAGCTGGGTGTGCTGCCCAGCCCTCGGGGCTCCTCCACGCCGTGGGGTCTCCAGGTGGAACGGGAGATTATTCCCTGGGCAGGGTCTCAGGAAGGAGCTGGGGCAGATCCCCATGACAATTCCTTGAGTGGATTCATGCCAGGCTGGCTCCTTCCAGGGGCTTCACAGTGCCCGCTCATCCCTCTGGCTGAACATGGAGAGGATCCCAGGAAAACACAGTCCCGCACCTTGGAAACCCTCCTGCCAGCAGGTCCCGCCGCTGTGGTGTCCCGGGAGCTGCTCCTCCTGCCTCCGGGCTGCTTTATTGCTGAATTCCTCAGTCTCCCCCATCCCATATGTTATATTTCACACTACAGAGAGACTTCCTTTAAAAAAAGGCAACCTGGTGCATCGGGGTTTGTGTTTGGTTGGTTGGTTGTGATGGTTTGGACCCTGGAGTTCGACAGCGAAGTCTTGAAATTCAGAGTGTATTAAAAAAAAAATAGAGATATAAAAACGACAAAAAAACCCTCAGTCAGCAGGAAATAGGCAATTTGCAAGATGCAAATGAAGTTGAATTTGGGGTAGCATTAGGCATTTACAGGTAAAAGAAGTGCTGATTTAAAGCCCCCTGCCCTTCTTCCAGCCTTTGTGGTGGGCAAGTGCACCTGAGGCAAAGGGCGAGGGGAGGACTCTGAGTCTCTCGCCCATCAGCTGGCTCAGGTTTCCCAGATGAGCCCACAGGATTCCAGGAACGATGACAACAAATTATTCCATATTTTCGCTGAGACTCTTTTGGAAAAAACGATAAAAAACTAGTAAAAGTTGAAACACCGAGTAAACACCACTCTGGGATAAAACGCCGCACCGGAGCCCGGCGTGGGGCCAGCACCCTCATCCTGCCACGTGGCCTGGGGCTGGGGCAAGGGGGCAGCCCCACATCCATCCGTCTGTCCATCCTTCCCGGGCTTTCCCAGTGAGCAAAGAAGTCCTGGAGCCTCGGGATGCGCCCGGCACTCACTGCAGCCTCCAGATGAGGCGGACGATGTAACGCAGCAGGCGCAGGATGACAACCTGGGGGTTCCCCACCTGGTGATCCAAGAAACCCTGGAAGAGAGGGGAGAAGAAAAAAGGAAAAGAGAAGAAAACCCAAACAAACCCGTGAGTGTCATTTCCAGCACCAAGGCCCTGTGTCACAAACACCTAGAAGATACTCCAGAGGCACCAAACCAAGTGTTGAAGGAAGAATGAGGATAAACCCAGTGACCTTTCATGTTTTAACCCTTCTACTTTTGAGCAAAGGGTCAAAGTTGCCCTCTCCCAACCACACTGGTCACAAATGTGGACTTTGGGATTGAGTGGCAGCACCACAGTGCCACTCAATGAGGATGTCACCTGAACAAGGGCACATTGCTGGGACATTTGAAACATCACAAAGAACAGTCAGGGGGTTTAAAACCACAGGGTGGGGGAAAATATTCAAACTAAAATAAAATAACTCCCCCCCCCTCTGGAGGGAGAGCAACAGGCCCAGGTTTTCCCCTGCCAGCCCAAGGCTAAGCCCACCACACTTCCTGACCTCCAACACAGCCGAGAGCGAGGCAGAAGAAAATAAAAACCTCCATCAGGCTTAAAGGATGGAAGAGAAATGCCAGAATTAGGTCTGGTTGAATAAGGAGGTATAGAAATAATTAGGAAGTTGAAACAACAGTGAGGGTGGACATCAGGAGGAATTTCTTCGTGGAAAGGGTTGTTAAACATGGGAAGGGGCCGCCCAGGGAGGTGGTGGAGTCCCCATCCCTGGAGGTGTCCACGGAACCATGGGGCATGGCACTCAGTGCTCTGGGCTGGGGGACAAGGCAGGCATTGGGCACAGGGTGGAGCCGATCTTCCAACCTAAATGATTCCGTGACCCTTCAATTTTCTACCCTCTGCCAGCACCAGCCTCAGTGTGGAGCAGGTCTCCCTTGGCTGGATGGTCTGGCTGGGTGTGGAGCTGCCCCATCTCCCGCTGTCCTGCCCACGACGGTCCCGGGGGTGACGCAGGGACAGGGAACATGACGGGGAACGTGACGGGGAGCGCGCGGGCCCGACCTGTCCAACAGCCCCAACCTGCCCGGCCGGTGCCGCTCTGGCACAGCTCTCAGTTCCCCATTTCTAACCTCAGGCTTAAAGGGCAAAGCCCAGCTGGCGGGCACGAGCTGTTCCCACCTTCCCCTCCTGCCCCAGGGCTCCGGAGAGCCTGGAATGCTTCCAGGAGGAAAAGGTGCCTTCCCGCAGCGCCTCGGGGATGGTAATTCTGGGGGTGTTGCTGAAATGCTCTGACCCCCCCCCCCCCCGTTTTGGGGTGAAATGAGGGAGACTTGGGCAAACGTTGATTGGGGCAGGCACAGAGTGTTTGCAGGGTCACGCCTGACACCCCCTGCTTGTGACATCCAGCAAGCAGGATGAATCCCCAGCCTTCTGCTTCTCTCCTGGGGCCAGTGGGTTGGAACCTTGGGATGTGTCTGGAGCAGATTTCCAGCAGTGAGGGGAGCCAGTCCCCATGGGATAACACACAGAGGGCATTCCTGCTCCTCACAAACCCATTCACACAGGGTGCTCCAAGGTTTGCCAAATTTAAGACACTGCTCTGGGAGGCAGGGAGGAGATGGGAAAAGAGATAAGGGTGGTGGGCACTGAACACGCTCCCCAGGGCAGTGGGCACAGCCCCAAGGCTGCCAGAGCTCCAGGAGTGTTTGGACAACACTCTCAGGAACAGGGTGGGATTGTTGGAGTGTCTGTGCAGGGCCAGGAGCTGGACACTCTGATCCTTGTAGGTCCCTTCCAGCTCAGGATATTCCATGATACGGCATGGCATTCCACATTTCCACCAGCTCTTCTGGCTCAGCTGACTGCTACAAGGTGCCTCCAGCTTTCTCAACAGCCTGGTCCCTCCCTCTCCTTGGAAAGATGTCCTTTCAACCCAAAAAGGGGCTTCTCCAGGGATCAGCCTGGATGGGGGAGGTTGGAAGATGCACATTCTGGATTTGGGATAAAATGCAGCTTATCACCATTTGTTGCAGGTCTGGGAAGCCACAGCATTTGGGAAGAGAAAGGAGCATATAGAGACAATGCAGAAAGTTGGATCATGGCAGCTGGGCCCCCATTTTGGGGGAAAGCCAACCCTCTGGACCCTGGGAACAGTGAGGAAACACTGCAGGAGTGACTCAGGAGATGGGGAGGATGGATAAGGATCCAGGCAGGCGGCATTCCGTCACCAATGCTGCTCCCCAGCATGCTCCTGGCTCCTTTTCCCACAAATCCATGGACCAGGGACCACATGCACGGACATGCAGCAGCTGAGGTTCCTCTGCAAACTCCTGTTGCTTCATCCCCCAGGCTGGGCTGCTTTGGGGTTGGGTTTGTGCTTTTTTTTGACATCAGTGCATCGATTTTTGTTGCAACACTCGAAGGTGAGCAAGTTTATCATAGAAATACCAGTGTTCCAAAACAGTCTTTGCAAGAAAAATAAGTTATGGACCAAGTTTCCTCTTTGCAGCTTCCACACACAACAGCAGGGATTTGGGAGCTGGGATTAGAATCCCTGAATGCTTCCCTAAAAGCAACAGTGCCAGGCACTGTGTCCAGAGCAGCTCTTCCCAATGCTACCCCAAAAATACCCCAGCACCCTCACAAACTTTCGCTGTCTAACTCTTACCTATTCCTCATTGCCATCAAGTCAAAGTCTAACTCTACCCCCAAAACAACCTCAACACCCTCAAACTTTCCTTGTTTAACTCTTACAAGTCTATTCCTCATTGCCATCAAGTCAAAGTCTAAGTCTACCCCCCAAAACATCCTCAACACCCCCAAACTTTCCCGGTTTAACTCTTACAAGTCTCTTCCTCGTTGCCACCAGGCCCAGGCCCAACCCAGCAGCAGTGGCCCCAAAGAACTGCTGCAGCCTCACCCCCCGAGGGCCCCCAGCCCCGATGTGAGGCTGGTTTTGGTCCCTTTGTCGCCGCAGCAGCCACAGCCACCAAGTGGCCCCACGCAGCCCTTTCTCCATCTGAGTGCACCCAGCGCTCACCGCAGCACTTTCCAGAGATGATTAAGCTTTTCCCTTTCAGAGAAACGTGCAAAGAAATGGAAAGTAGAGCGGGGAAAGTTACCCTTCGTGGACAGTAGGAGGCATTGAACTCGTCCCCGATGCGCCGCAGCTCCTGGGCGATCCAGATCTCGGGCTGCACGTCCTCCGCCACCGAGTGCCACCGGGAGGCTGCGTGGGAAAAGCAGGAGTGTTGGAAAGGGAGGAGCAACACCACCAGTAAATACTCTTATGGAACTTCACAGCAGCCCATCCACTCTTGCCATTGTATTACTACTGCATTTTAATTCTAAATCCAGGTGCCAGCTGTTCTGCGGCACAAATGGGACTTGCCGTCACAAGCCAGGCTTTGATTCCTTATTATTTTTATTATTATCATAATTTTTCTTATACTATAAGGCTTTTATTTATTTATTCTTGTTATTATTACAGGCTTCCCTTGGGAGCATCTCCAAGCTTTGGTCCTCTCTTAAATAGGGAGTAAAATCTAGGATGCCACTCTCCAGTTCCCTTCCCTCGCCAAACCTCCTCTTTCTCAATAATTTTCTTTCCTTGCAGGCACAGCAGACACTCCTTCCCTAACCTTAAAAACCCTCTGCCTGGATAGTTTCACCCAGTTCTCACATTTCTGCCCCAAATAATCCTGAAGTGCCCAAAAAGGAAAGGAAAGGGGTTTGCCCATAGGGAGGAGAAAGCCACAGTTCCATTTGTGTGGAGAAACCACACTCCCAGCAAAACCAAGTGCTGGCTTCTAAGAGGAAAGAAAAGAGCTAATGTATTAATTGTGCTCTGTGATACATAATTGTTTCAGTCTCCATCTCAAGGAGTTATTAAAGACATCATAAACCCCTCAAACAGCCAGGGAAAAGAGGAGGCAGGACCACATATGGAACCAGAACCACCTGTTCCACCTCCTGCAAACCCAAGGGCAGGATCCCGGCAGGAATTGCAGCCTCAAGGAAAAGAAAAAGAAAATAAACATAAAATAAAATAAAAATAAAAAAATAAAACCACAACCCACTGCACAAAACAAAACAGTGTATTGGCACGACAGCTTTGGAAGGATCACAAGGGAACTGGAACAGCTTCCAATCTCCAAATATTCAAAGGATTAGCGGGGCAGTAAAAAAAAAAAAAAAAAAAAAAAAAAAAAAAAAGCAAGCCCCCAACACGGACAAAAAAGCGCTNAGCCTGGCTCCGACCTGACTGGAAAATGTCTTTGGGAGCCAAGGCAGCGCCGCTTGGCTCGGGGCTGTGTTTTGTTTTCACGCTGGAGTAGCGCAGGAGCAGCGCAGGAGGCGCGCAGAAGGCGCGCAGGAGCAGCGCCCCGGGACGGCCCCGAACAGCCTCTTTGCCTCGGTGCTGAATGAAGCGCAGCCCTCGCGATATCCCAAGCCTGGCTCTCCCGGGAAGCCAAACAGGATTCCGGCCGGGGCGGAGCGAGCATCCGAAATCCCAGCGCCGTCAGCAGAGCCGGCCCCGGGCTGCCTGGCCCAGCAGGGCAAACAAAAACACCGCGGCAGACGGGACAAAAAAGATGCGAGGAGACGCGGGGATACAGGGAAACCCAGGCTCTGCTCCTTGTCCACCCTCTCCCCCCTTGCCCATCCTTCCTCTCGCCCCAGCATCACGCCCACGGGCTCATCCGCCCGAGAGGCGAAGCCTGGGGTTGGTGGCTGAGAGCGAAATCGGGCTGAGGTTTTCAGAAAGGACTTTCTGTGGCTCTACGTAAAAAGGGTCCAGTCATAACTGGTCCCCAAACCAGTCAGAGCCGCTTTCGGGGGCGGGGGGCACAGTCATAACGCGAGCCAGCCCCGCACGGGCACACACCCAGCGTGCCACGTCTGCCTCCAGGACCTCCTGAGAGGACAGCACGAGCTTCGTGATGCTTCTCTCCCCGTGGGAATACACACCAGGACCAAAGCAGTGCTGGGAAAACCCCTTCACAGACCACTTGCTCCAAGCACATTCCCAAAACCCACGCAGATGGAAAGCCCAGCGCAAGGGTGTCATCCTCTCCCACCAAGAGCCCAAGGCGTGAAACACCAGGCAGAGTCTCCCAACCCCCCTCCAAAGGGTGAGTTTCTTGTCTTTGGGTGATTTATGCTCCCACCAACCCTTCCAACCTCCTCCCCCAAAAGCAGGATCATCCTCCTCCCCCGTATCTCCCCTGGCGCAACCAAATCAACTCATCCCTGCTCCCCTCCTACCCATCCCAAAAAGCATCTTCCTTGGACATATCAAGCCAACAACACAACTCTTCCTCCCCCCCATCCCAGAGCATCCCCTTGCTGCTTTTGTCTCATTTTCCCCCCACAAAAAGCCTTTGGAGGGACCCACCACCTCCACATGCCAACAACTCTTCCTCACACAACCCAAGAGATCCCAGCATTCCCAAGGGCTGCCTCCACTTTTTTTTTGCCCCCACTAGAAACTTCGGGAAAGGTCTTAAGAGATTTAGAAGAAGGAGTTTTGGGGCAGAGCACGAGCTTGCTGTGCTGGAGCAGCCTTGGAGCAATTCCCCAAAGCCGTGTCTTATCCCGGGAGCATCCGTTGCTCCCGCTCACAGGAAGCGCCTGTTTATTATTATTATAATTATTATTATTAAAGGCCACTTGCTTGTGCTTCCGAGAGAAACTCTCCACCTCGCAGCCTCTGCTCAGCACAGATAAGATCAGGGCATAAAAGCACAACAACAATATACCCTCTGCTTCCTTCCCGAGGGACTGACCCACTTCCATGCGGAAAACTTAACAGCACACATCCAGCGGGACACTGCCAAGGCAAAGGGATTGAGGGAGAGCCGTGCAGGGCAAAGCCAGGGATACTTCCTGAGACTTCTGTGGGAAGTCACAGCCTGGCAGTTGTGGTCCCAGACAGGGGTAAAAGAGATCCACAGGTCCGTGTTCCCAGTTTTGTGGTGTTTGGGAATATCCAAGGGTCCCGGTTAAACAGAGCCAAGAAATTTCCGCTTGCTTATAGTTGTTTAGGATGATGCCCCTGGCAACAACAGGCAAAGGCTCCACTAAAACAAGAATGCAGGAACTTGGAAAAATCATGGAAAACTTCACTTTCCTCCCAGGAAAAAGAACCTGAACCCGTGGCTCTCCCTGCGAGGAACTCCGGGAGCACCCTGGCCCGGCTGTGCCAACCCGAGGTTGTGAAACTTGCATTAAGCTGTAATTACTGCAATAATGTCCCAAAATCTTTCCTAAGGGCACGTTCCAGCGAGGCCTCCGCAGCCGTAACCACAGCCCGGAGCCGCGAGGGAGCAAAAACACCACCAACAAAAAAAGGAGATGTTTTGATCCCGGACAGCTCGGAGTTGGTGTTTGTTATCCCTCCTCCTCTTTGCCCTGGTTTCACCCGGTGGAAGTTAAAAGGTTTCTCCCAGTGAAGGGGAATTAATCAGGAGAGGGGAATGCTGGCCACGTGGGCAGGTTTTCCCCGCCCCAGAGGCTTTACCTGGCAAAGCCACATGTAAACACACACACCCCCCCCCCGCTGCCTCCACGCCGCTTCCCAGCGGGATTTTGGGTTCCGTAACCCCATCACCCCCAACACCGAGAGAGAACCAGGAGCCAGAAGCCACTCGCTTTGGCAAAACAAGCTTGGAAGAGCGGCCCGGAGTAGGAAGCTGGCCACAGCTCTGTCCCCTCCTCCCCTGGCAGCGAGTGACCCAGCCCGGAAAAGAATAAACATCATAGTAATAAAGCCCAGGCGCTGGACACGCGGGAGTTCCCCGGCACTGCCAGCTCCCACAGATCCCAGTGCCGGGCCAGCATCCAGAGGGGGGGATGCAGGAGGGGATGCGGCAGGTGTGTCTCACAGCCAGGAGAACCTGCTGTGCCAAGGGCAGCCAAGCCAGGTGAGGAGCAGGACCCCTCCTGCACTTACACCCCCCTCGCACTGTGTACTCACACCTCTGCACACCCCTACAACAACCTGCGTTTTCCATCATCGCGAGAAAAGCCAAGCCAGGCGAGGAGCAGAAAGCAAGGGGAGCCAAGCCAGGTGAGGGGTGGAAGGAGCCCCTCACACCTCTACACATCTCTCCGTGCACTGTGCAGCCGCACCCCTCGGAGAGCCCGCGCCTTCCATCACTCCGGGGAACGCCGAGACAGGTGAGGAGGGGAGAGGAGAGGAGAGGAGAGGAAGGGCAGGGCAGGTGAGGAGGGGCCGGGCAGGGCAGAGGCAGAGGCAGGGGAGGGGCTGGGCCCGGCTTACCCATGGCGCTGAGGCAGTGGCTGAGCGCCTGGCAGGGCGGGCTGGGGGTCTGCGTGGCCTTGTCGCAGCTGAGGGGCGCGGGGCTGCGCTCGGTGTCGAAGGAGAAGTACCCGCTGGAGGAGCGCGGCAGCAGCGGCGACCTCCGCACGAAGATGAAGAGCGGCGAGCGGGT
>VXBX01004084.1:204611-221408 GCA_013400415.1 Scytalopus superciliaris
GTGCACCCCCCCCTATATACCCACTCTGACACTGTGCACTCACACTTTTACACATTGCTCATGCATTTGCAACCCTCCTTGCCCTGTGCATTCACACCTTTACTCCACAAACACACCCTCTCGCCCTGTGCACTCACACCTTTACACACCTGTGTGTACACAACCCCCTGGCACTGTGCACACACCTCTCCATACCCCCTTTCTCCTGTGCACCCACACACCTTGCACACCCCTCATGCACTCACCTTACACTCACACACACACACTCCTTGCCCTGTGCACACACTCCCCATGTTCCACAGGCTCACCCCCTTAAGTGCACACTTGCTGTGTACATGCACCCCTTGTTGCACACACCCTACAAACCCCTTGCATGCCTTGTTGCACGCCAGTTTGTGCACACACCTCACCCCACGCCCACCTACATGTGTGGACACACCTTTACACACACCGTGCACTGTGTGCCCTCCTGACACCCACATTACACACACATTACACACACACACACACACACACACACACCTGTACACGTGCCTTGCACACACACTGCCCCGGGCACACACACACCTCTTGCAGATGTGGAGAGGAAGAAAGACCATGGAGAGAAAGGACCACGGAGAGGAAAAAACATGGTGAGGAAGAGCACTGGAGGGGAAGAACCTCTTCCATGGAGATGGAGAACCTGCCCAGCCGCTGGAGGGTCTGAGCGCTGCTGATGGAGCAGATGCTGGGGCAGCCACGGGTTCCCCATCCCGCCCAGGACTCCCCCAACACATCCAGGAGAGTCCGGACTGGTCCTACACGCTGCTGGAGCATCTCTGACTGCCACCCTGGCTCTGTTCCCACCCACTTCAAAGGAGATGGAAAGGAAAAAGGTCTGTGAGTACTCGAGGGGGTAAAAATAACTTGGGAAATTCATTAAGAAAACTTAGTAGGTGAAAATTGGAAGGCAGGGACGGGCAGCAAAAGACTCGAGGGTCCCCCCGGCAGGTTCGGTGGCACTGTCACCTTTCCACACCAGGAAAGTGATGGAGAAGCAGGGCTGGAAATCGGGCTTGTGCCTGCTTAGCCAGCCCTGCGGCAGAGGTACCCGCGGCACAGAGCCGGCGGCGCTCCGCAGGGCATCCCTGCCTCCCTCCCGCTTCCCTTGGAGCCGGAGCCACCCAGGCACAGCCAGGGGGTCGCGCCGGGGGCACCGGGGCTGCCGGGGCGCGGGGCCAGCCGGCAGATGCTGCGTCTATTTTCTCCTCCTGGCTCGTTTTGGTTTCTGTGTGGGCGGCTCATGCGAGCAGAAGGTGATGGGGAGCAGCCCGTCCTTCTCAACCCGCAAAGTGAGCCGGCCCTTCTCGCGGGGCTCATCCTGCCCTCGGGTTTTTGGAGATCCGGCGTTGTCACCCCCTCTTTCTCTGAGCGCATTTTCCCCCCGTGAATCACAGCCCCAGCCTCCTGGAACAAATCCGTTTCGACGGTGTCCTCGTTCCTGTTGCTCTGAGCCATCTCGGAGGTATTTGCATCGAAGCTACATCCCAAAGGTCATGGATTTTCGGCAGCCTGGCACTGTGCCCGTCTGCGCGCACGGAGGGAGAGAGGGAGACTTGAGTCCTGCCCCTCATCGCTGCCTCCTGCAGAATCCACTGCCCAGCTCCCTGGATGCTCTTTGGGGGATGTCACATCCCAGCTCTCCTCCTGCAGCACTGAGAGGGGCTGGTGTCAAAGCTCCCCTTGGACCCACCGGCATCCCTGTTGCTGTCCTGTCTCCCACGTGGAATTGCGAAGGGAGGAAGGAGAGGGGAGGTGGAGAGGGGTGGAGAATGGGGAAGGTGGGGATCCCATGTTGCCGCAGCTTCCCGGTCCTCATCATGGCATTCCCAGCCAGCCCTCCCTCTGTGCTATCACAGAATCCCTTAGGGTGGAAAACACACACCTCCAAGGTCACTGAGCCTAGCCCAGTCCCAGCAGGTTGTCCCTGCCATCGGGAAGCGGGCAGGGAGAAGGATAGAGGAAAGGAGGCGGTGTCTGACATGAAAACCCCCAGTACCACCGGGAAAACCCCCCTCCGGCTCCCCCAACCAGCAGCTGCTCACCAAACCCATTTCGAACCAAACAACACACCAACGGAAAAAAAACGACGCCTTGTTCTCCTTCTTCTCCTCCAACCATCGTGACAAATGTTATTTCGCTCCGAGCTGGCAGATAAAATCAGGTTTAAGCCACACACCTCAAACCCGAGGCTTTATCTGAGCCTGGCTTGGAGCCTGACCTTTACCAGGCGCGGTGCCGTCGGGGCGCAGCCCCGGGCAGGAGGAACACCCGCGGCTCCTCCGAGGTGCTCCAGGAGGGGGGAACAGGGACAGGAGGAGGTTTTCCCGGCCGGGGACAGGGACAGGAGGAAGTTTTCCCGGCCGGGGACAGAAGGGAGAGCAGGGCAACTCAGGGACGGCTGGGCTGCTCGGCGGAGTGTGACAGCACGTGGGTTACAGAGCTGGGCACAGATGGCAGGGCAGCAGCCGTGGGGTGTGCCCTGAGCTGCCACCGGGCTCAGGCACCTGTGGGTGACATCACCAGCACCAAAACCCCCAAACCTGCCCCTCACCCCTGCCCCTCTCCCACCCAGAGGGAGTTAACCAGGCTACCAGGGGTTATCAGGAGTTACCAGGCACTGCTTTCCCCACGCTGTGGCTCCACGTGCCCTGTGTCAGGCAGGGAGCAGACCTGGGTCTCCACATCCCAGGTGAGCAGTGGGGGATGAATTTTACAAACCACAACCCAAAATCAAGGCTTTGCTCCCCCATCAGCATGCCGTGTGTCCCCAGAGGCTGCTGCAAACAGCAAAGGTTGGCTGTAGGTAAAAATAAGTGGTTTTTGTCACACAGATGGATATTTCTGTTAAAGAAACACCTCAACCCTTTGTGTGGGATGTCACAGCTCTCCACCCAGCTGCAAGATGGTGATGTGGTGATGGACCAAGGGACACAAGAATAGTCCTGTCCTGACCCAAGCGGCCCCTGGAATGGGAGCAGGGGCTGTCACTTGGATTCACTGCTGCTCCAAGTGAATTTGGTACCAGTTAACAGGTATTTGAAGTTATTTGTTGTTCCTGATGGAACGAGTGACATCCCCTTGGGTGACCTTAGTGCCTCACCTGGACGGGAACCAGGACCCCTGCCTCATTAGCGTGAGTCTGACTAATTAGTGAGGTGCCTGCAGCTTTTAACAACCTCACACTTCGCGTTTTTTTCAAGCATTAAAAGCCATAACTTAGACATTTGGCTGGGAATGGCAGGGAGATGCTGCCAGCAGAAAGGGCTTGGCCAGGGCTGAGCAGCGACGGGTCATGAGCAGCAAGGGATGGAGGAGCTGGGAGAGAGCCCCAGACCCCAGCTGGGGGCCCTGGCTCCGTGGCAAAGGGCAAAAAATGAGCAAACTTGGGTTTTCTGCAGAAGAAAGAGCAGAGCCACCCACACGCCAGGAAATCTCTCCTCTCCGTGTGGGTGGTGGAGGCCCCAAGATGGGTTATCTCTAAAGGGCGACTCTGGGGATACCTCGACATCTTCACCGGTGTGGATCCGGCGCGTGCCGGGGAGGAAACATCACCGGGGCCAGCTGGGCCTTTGCCTTCTGCTCTGGGCTTTTTAGCAGCCTGATTTAAAGTCAGGGAGAAAATAGGAGCCGCCAGCCCCCCACCCCAGCTCGGCTCTCCATGGATGTGTTTCCACGCTGCTCGGCCCCTCATGGGATGGGTTTGAACCTTTATCCTTCCTGCTGCCCATGGGATGAGCGTGAGGGGGGGCAGGAGCAGCTAGCTGGTACAGGGGGTAAACTTTGAGGGTATTTAGTGGAAAATGACAGGGTATTTAATGGAAAATGACAGCATTTGTGAGGGGGAAGAGTTGTGGGTAAAAGCCCCATCATGCTCACTGTGCACTTTTCCAAGCGGCCTCTGCGTTATGAGGAACTAAAAATATAGGATTTACAATATAGATCTAAAAACTAGAGCTTGGAAGAGATTTTGGCCTGGCCTGGGAACAGCTGGCTCTGGCTCAGCTCGTAAAAAAATTAAACCAGGGAAGAAAGGGAAGAAAAAAAGCCACCCCAGCACTGAATGTTTATGTTTCCAGCAGCTCCGAGGTCTCTCCAGCTGATCCGCCTCCCTGTGCAACTTACTTGCTCCAGCTGACTTGGGAACCAGCTGCTTCGGATCAAAGCCGAAGGCTTTGCCGTGTGCCACAGCAAGCCTAACAAGAGGAAAAGCAGGCTGCTTCCAAGGGGAATCCGAGAGGTTTTGCCACAAAGGCAGGGAGAGGAGCCCCAGCTGCAGAACAGCAAACCCTGTAAGAACTAACACATCCCTCCGTGCTGGATCCCAGAATCCCAGCTCCTCTTCCCTATCCCAGGCTGCACAGGCTTAGCTCACCTTGGTTTTCCACATGGAAGATAGCCCCAAAAACAGAGGCAGAGGGAGGGAGATTTAGGAAAGGCCGTTGTCTCCCTCCTGTGGGGAGATGCACAAATGAGATTAATGCCCTCTCCTCCCCCCCAGCATTGTGTTGATCAAACATTCTTTTTAAAGGAACACTTTCCTGCCATTTTTCCAGTGTTTTTCCAGTATTCTGCCACAGCAAAGGCAAACAAGATACTTTCCTCCTGGTTTTCCCCTGAGTTCTAATAATGGTGTGTAGGTCAGAAATGAAGTTGTTGAGGGTGAGTTCAGTCCTGTCCAACCTAAATCTGACCTGCAAACCTCCACTTCTTCCTAGAGGTTCCCAGCAACACATAGAGGAGGAGAAACCCCCACCCCAAACCTTCCAAACCTGGGCAAGCGCAACAAACTACTCATTTTAGTGTATTTTTTTCCCCTTAAAAGCACAGAAAGATGCGAGTTGTCTTTGCTGAAGTCAACTTCAAAACTATTTATTTATGAACAAGTTATTACAAAAACGTTTCACAGCTTCAAAACACCAAATCCTTGAAAGACTGTGCAAAGTAAACCCTTATTTTCGCGAGCGTTTGTTTTGGCTGAGCAACACAACCAGCCTGCCCCGAAGGAACTTGATTTCCTTTTTGTAGGACCTGCAAAACAAATCCTTGAGCTTCTGGCGCAGGGCTCCGAGGGAGGGCAGGCTGTGGCAGCTGGGGATGTTCAGCAAGGTCTCAAAGAACTCCTTCCACACCTCAGCGTTGACAAGCCTGCAAAAGAAGCACCAAAAAAAAAAAAAAAAGCTGAATTCAAGCTGTTAAAATTCCCATTCCCCTTTTTACCTCCTCAGTGAGAGGCTGAAAGGTGTGACAGACCCAGCAAACCAACCCACGTCTTTCTAAGCAAAAGTTTGGGGAAGGGCTTTGCCACCGACCTCCTGAAGGTTCCCTCAGGCTTCCACACCCCATCTTCGTTCTTCACTCGCATGTAGGTCCCAAAGATCATGCAGTAAACCGTGGCTGCAATGCCAAAGTAGTCTGTCTAAACAAGGAACACACCAGTTTCACATTAACAACATGCCAAGAGCACTAAAACCGAGCTGAAACCCCACAGAGTGGGCACGAGCCCTGCAAGAGGGCTCAGGAGCGTGCTTGGAAAGCAACGAGCTGTAGGTACAAGTCCTGCAGCAAAGCCTAACCTTGCCAGACCCACCCTGGCAGGAAGCTCCCCAGTTCCAGGGAGCCCCTTACCTGGTAGTTCCATGGTTTCTGTGTCAGCATTTCAATGCACTGAAATCCAGATGTTTCACACCTGGCTGTGAACGCCGTTCCCTCGGGGAAGAGCTTCATGTCAATGCTCTGGCCCAGGTCAATGAGGGTCAGGCCATGAGAGAGACCATCTATGTCACACGTGTCATCATCCAGGAACCTTCAACAGCCAACACAAGAAACAGCCACGTAAGTCAAGGCTCCAACACCATTGTTGGCACCTCACGTGCATGAGAGACACTTGCCTTTGCCCAAGGATGAAGTTGTCAGGTTTGATGTCCCCGTGAATGATTTTGCAGCTGTGCAGCTCCTCCACCATGTGAAGGATTTTCACAGCAAAGTAGATCACCAGGGCCTGAGGCATCACCTTCTCAGGAAGCTGCTTGTACATGTTTATGGCATTCTGTAACCCAAAGGACACAGGGACAACTTGATAAGGCTTAAAGGTCCGTGGCCATGGACAGAATGTGTCCACATGAAGGTAAATCAAGTGGAGGAAACCTCTGAATGCCATAGTTTAACAGCACTCCAAAGGAACAGAGATGCCCCAGGAGCAGAAGCCGATGCCACTTACAAGCAGCGTTCCGTAGTTGTGGAGCTCACCCACCAAAATGCTCCCGTTTTGAAAGAAGTGGGCAGAATAGAAGTGGATGTAGAGGTGGTGTAGGCTGGGGTCGAGCCTTTCCACCAGCTGGGTTGCAATGTAGAACTCCCAGGGGTTGGCAGGTTTCTGGACCTGGAAGCAAGAAGTGGGAAAATCTGGGAGCATTAAAAGCAGAAGTTCCTCTCCAGTTGGGGTTTTTTAATGGGAGATTTGGTGTTTTCCCTCTCCACCAAATAAAATACTTATCATAGGATCCCAGACTGGTTTGGGTTGGAAGGGGCCTTAAAGATGATCCTGTTCCAACCCCATGCCATGGGCAGGGACACCTTCCACTAGCCCAGGCTGCTCCAAGCCCAGTCCAACCTGGCCTTGGGCACTTCCACGGATGGGGCAGCCACAACTTCCCTGGGAAAACTGTGCTCACCCCCTCACAGCAATTAACCTCAGGTCAAAACACCCAGTGATTAATCCTCTTGAATCAGGAATTTAATTCCATGCCACAATTCCATTGTGGCTACACACTCTGTTGTGTTTCCCTGCTGCTCAAAGAAAAATGTCTATCACCTTTCTATCCTAAAAAGATCTCGCTTCAGGTGTTAACACAAAGGGTTTTTTTCTGAAAGCCTAAATGTGGATGAGAAAATCCATAGGAGGATCCCAAGGATAGTCTGAAGTGGAAAGGCCAAGGGGAATTATTCCAGGAGAGGCTCTCCTGCCCCCAGCCCCACTGACCTTGAACACGACTTTCTGACTGTTCCGAGGGTTATCGGCATCGGGAAGGGAAGCTTGATAGACCTGGGCAAAAGCTCCCTCTCCCACCAAGCAATCCACACGGAAGGAGCTGGAACCTTAAGGAGATGAACAGCATTAAGCCCTGCCTGCAAACTCCGGGAAGAGAATCCCTGCTCAGGGAAAGCAGGAGAGCACCAGCCTGTAGGAATTGTTTAAGCTAGGCTGGTCCTTCCCTACGAGTCATCCCTTCTGTAGGGGACAGCCTGGACTCGCTCCTGAAACCAGGAGGGCTGGAAGTGCCACACACTAAAAAGCAGTGTTTCTATTTCAGTCTGACCCCCTGGAAGAGATCAGATTCCAAAGGCCGTGTCCTCCAAAGTAAACACCAATGTTTGAGTCCCACAAGTGTTGCAATCGCCGTCCTACAGCCTTTGTTGACACGGGGCTGCTGCTGCTCCGTGAGAGCTGTGTCCCAGATTTAAAGGAAAACTAGGAAAACGGCCAGACTCCCTCATCCCAAAGGATTATGCTCCAAAAGGCAAACAAACCAACCCCACGTCTAATCCCAAATCTGGGCTTGGGATAATCTGGAAGGTATCTGGATATACACACAAGGAAGCTGAATTCCAAAGCACTTCCGAGAAGTTTTCCCAGAAAACCACCAAGAAATGCTTGAAAATGGGACATCTGAAGGAGCTCTTACCCAGTGGGACCTCAGCCTTCAGTGTGACCGGTGGGAGGGCAGATTTCCACTCAAAGCAGTTGGTGTAGGTGTGCAGTGGTTTGGGAAGCTCCGACAGGAACTTGGAAATCAAATCCTTGTCCCAGGGGTTCTCCACAAGCACTTCATGTTAAAAAAGAGAAGTATTTAAGCAACAAGTGTCATTTCAAAGAGGTAACACAAGGTTATACTTGAATGAAAGTCACTGATTTAAGGAAAATACTACAAAGCAAACCCTGAGGGGGGGTAAGTTAAATATTCCTCAGTTTTTGACATTCCTGCTTTTACACCTGTTAAAGATGCCCAGAATGCCAGGTTTTCCCAAAGCATTTGTGCCTTGATGAGCACAGAATCTGTAAGCACTCCCAGGATTCCTGCCCTTCGGAATACCTTTGGCATCACCCACACTGGTCCCCACCCACATCCCTTGCAGGTGAGCAGAGCCATAGTGGTGGGAGCCACAGCATTGCTCCCTGCAGTGCCCAGAGCTCCAGCCTTGGAACACACAGAGGACAAACAGGGAATGCTCCGTGCCTGTGGCTCTGGCGCTCCGGGCCGTCCCAGCTCCACTCAGCTTCTCCTGGGAAGTCCTGTCCAGCCCCACACAGGAATATTCAGCTCTGCTCGTGGTGCTTTGCTCAGGTGATTGTTGAGAGGCAGCTGCAGCAATTCCCCGAATCCCATTCCCGTGTTTCAGGGGGTTTCCCTGAAGCTCCCCTCGTCCCGTGACGTCTTCAAGGGCAGGGCTAGGGATTGGAACCAAAATGTTATTGGCTGACACTCCTGCCAGGGGGGTTTGGCACCCTGAGGAAGCAAAACCCTGTCACATGGCCACACTCGCCACCTTGGCCAACACCAAGATGCATAAAATGGGATTTTATTGAGAAAATAAGACTTGGTTGAGTCACATTCCTCAATATCTAACAGTTTTTGAGTTCATCAGCCAATAGAGAAGAAAGCAGTGTGTTTTTGGACAGTTCCTTTCTGATTTAGATGTGACAAAACTTAAATCCTGGAAGCTTTTTTGGGGCATTGTCATCCAACTCAGGATCACTTATCCCCCCCAGAGTGCTGAGAAATGTGCTGAGCAGAGCCAGGCTCACAGAAATACAGCAGATTCCTTGGAAAACTGGCACTGGGAGCAGCCCAGCTCTGCTCTGGATGTCCTGAAAAATCCCAGCAAGGCGTGACATACCTTAACTTCTTGATTTTTGTGGGTTTGTGCAGCTCCTCAGAAAACTCCAGGTCCATTTGTGGCAGGCCATCCCCACAGGCTGCACGGACACAGGGAGCAGCAACAAGAGCAAATCAGCATTTCTTTTCCCCAAAAGCAGGAACATTCAGAGAATTCTCACCCACAACTCCCCACAAAAACTAGAACTCCACAAGCCTGGCTTAAACTGTGTGAGTAAAGATCAGGGCTGGATTTCTCCAGGGAGTGTGTTCCCAGGCTGAAGAGGGGCAGAGCAACGTTAAGGTGGTGCTGGGATTCAGCCAGTGTTTTGATCTCCACAGCCCCTTGGAGTGGTTGGACACATCCATCATGTTATCCCTTAAACCTCTTATCCCTCCAATTAAAAATCCCTGGACAGCTGATGTGCTGGGCCACCACCCAGGGAATGTGGGCTCAGGAGTGACAGGAGTGGGAGCCACCCTTGGATGGGACTTGGCCAGAACTGGAGTCAGGAATCACCAAATTCAATGCCCTCAACCCAAAATATTCCTTGTTTTACCTCTGTCTTCCAAAGGCTGTCGGGAACGAGCAGACAGGTAATTAAAGGGGGTTGAGACGAGCTGGGCAGCCCTTGCAAAGTCCCTGGTGTTGTTTGGACTGGCAGCCAAGGTTTTATTGCTGCTTGGGACATTCCACACCGTGTAATCATCCCTCAGGAATTCCGTGGTCCCCATTTCTTCCTGCACAGGAGAAAGGAGATAAAGATCTAAAATGAAGCCATCAAATTATCTGCACCATAACCTCCAGCAATAATGGGGAGCCAGCTTACATCATATTAAAAAAGAAAGGATTATTAGGAAAACAAAGGAATGGCAACAGAACCCACATCCCAGGTTTCCCTAGTTTTGCATCAGACCTGAATGTTGGCAATAATCAGCACCAGAGGAGAAAAAATTGCCAGGAGAGCCTGGAAAAGCCAATTTCATGATCCAGGGATCACTTATATCCAAGGAGACTGAGGTTTTATGCATCTCCTTGGCTATGGAATCTGTGAGGCTGGAAGATGAAATGTCTCTTCCTGCTCCAAACTGATGCCAGCCCCACATAGGAACTGCAGCTGGATTCTCTCCAGGGGTGGAGGTCTGCACTGTTGCGCTCCCAGGAATTTTGGGATGATTAACAATCCAAACAGCTCATCCCATTGGCAGAGAATGGGAAAGGGCATCCAGACTCCAACTAAGTGTCATTCCCAGGAATACTGTGGGACTGGGATAGGACAAAGGTAGATCTGATAACCCCCAGAACTCCATAACCCACTTCCAGAGCTAATCCTTGCAGGATCATCACTCACTTCTGCTGCACAGTCAGTCAAGAGATGCTGTCCCAGAGCTCTGGGCTCCTCTGCCTTGTTCCTGTACTGCGGGATCCTGAAAAACAGGCACTTTAAAAGACCTTTTTCCCAGGAGCTTTCCCAGGCACACTGATCACAGCACACTTGGCTGGTCCAACTTTTCCTCTGTTATGTTTCTTTTTCAACAGCCCCACTTGCAGCTCCTCAGGGAAGCTGCAGCACCTCCAAGAAACAAGTTCCCCAGAAAATTAAGCCTTCCATGCACTGCCCAACCAGGAAAGTTGGGCAATTCCATGGAGTAGCAACCACAGCTTTTCTCGTGGCACTCCACACAGCTCCCACCAGCTGTATCCAAGCCAATCCCCACTGCACACACAGCCATGGCAAAGCTCTGTGGAATGGGATCAATCTGAGCCCAGCTGTGCCTTTATCCTTCCTTACCTGCTGTTCTCCTTTTCGTTCTCATCCTGAAAGATGGAAAATGCTGGAGTGGCAGGGATACCAACATTGGTTTTCAAACATCCATCAGGCTCTGAAAAATAAGAGAAAACCAATGTTGTCTTCACCCAATAAAGATTATTTAAACAGCCCCATTTCCCCCCCCTATCCTGGACCCTCCATCTGCAGAATTCCCACTCAAATCCCCTTTCCTGGAAATGCTTGGGAATAACATTTTTCCAGCTCAAAGACAGTTGTGAAATCTCTGTGCTGGCTCTTGGAAAGCCCCGGGTTTCAGCCTGGCTTAACTCTCACAACAAGGACTGGTGGGAGGTGGAAATGGGAATGAGGGATGGAATAGCACGGATTGGGTAAATAAACAGCACACACCATTCTTCCTGCAAAGGGTTTCCAACTGTTCATTGCTGCTTTCCAGAGGAGAGGGCTCAGGCAAGAGGGGAGTTTGAAACATATCCATGAGGAAGCCTAATAAACACCGAGAAAAGGAAGAAAAAATTGAAACAAAAAAAGATAAAGGAAAAAAAAAAAATCAAAGAAGAAAACAAAGGTCCCTCAGGAATAACACTCCAAGCAGAATAAATTTTCAGGGGTTTTTCCACTGAGGAGTAGTCAAAGCAAATGCCAATTAATTAGAAGTCTTAGATGCTAGCTAATTGTAATGTTCTCATCATTTACTAAGTGCCAATAACAATTACTCCTCCCCGTTGCATTTAAACACCCCAGACAACTGGACAGACTTGGGAAGGTCCAGTTTGGCCAACACACACTTGGTGGTGCTTTGGCCCTTTTCTTCTCCAAGATGAGATTCCAAGGGGGTAAAGTCTCCTTTCATTTCTTAGATTTTTGGAAAACTAACAAATGCCACAAGTTTTCGGGCTTTGTTTTTTGTTTTCTCTTTACAGACATTTATTCAGCTCAACACAACCGGAGCTTATTAAGTTCCAACTTAGCCTACAAAACAGGAGTCCCTGACAGCAATGACAAGAGCAGCTCAGAGAACACAGTCCCAGAGAAGCCTGGTGGTGATTTATCCAGGAATTTATGGGATGTGGCTGCTGGGATGTTGTTGAATCACCTGTTTCTGGTCCAAAGCTTTCGGGTCACCCAAATCCCCAAAGATTAATGGTTTAAAATTGTCTCTGTTGACTGAACAGTGCACTTGGCCATCCCCAAGGAACTGCCTTGGCCAGTGGAGCTCTAACGCTTCCAGGCCAGATCCCACCAAGCCCAGAGGAAGCAGGAGTTACTTATTAATTGATAAATTAATTGCAGGCCTTACCCAGGGCTTCCTTGGTGTGCACTGTGGGCGACGGCTGCACTTTGAAGGGCGTTGCCTGTGCTGCTCCTCCCAGAGACGTGTTTGGGGTGGCCTGGGAAACATTTCCAGAGGCAAAGGAAGAATTCCCACCCCTGGAGGCTGCAAAGGACAAGAGCAAGATCATTCCTGAAGGAGCCTGGGACTGGTTATGGACATTCCAGCAGTGAAAGAAGTGTTAGTGAGGAGGAGCAAACAAGGCAAGTGGCAGGCTGACAGTGCAGGATTTTGGGAGGGATTTTGGCTTGTCCAGGGATCTGCATGGCAGATTCCCAAGGGAAACTGCCCTGAGGGGCAAGGGGGACCTGGGACAGCTGGTGGCCTCTGGGGAATCTGCCTGCAATTCACAGGAATGGTGTACCCCAGCAAGGACAAACAGGGATCTCCCGAGTGTGCTCAGAAAGCAGCAGCACAGAGGGTGGGAATGGGGGCTGGATCCATGGGAGGGATGGAGAGACCCTGCCCAGACACACAGGGATGGAGGCAGGGAAGTCCAACAGCTTTGCTAGGCTTGGAACCATGCAATTCTTGGTCCTCAGCCAGGCACAGTCTCCATCCAGACAGGGCTCCTCACCTTCCTTCACATCCCCAGCAGGAGTTAATCCAGTGGATCTCTTGTTAGGGTACCTTCAGAGGAAAGAGTGAGAACATCAGCTTGGAATTAAAAGCTACTCAAATCCCATCTTGATCCCTATTTAAACCAAGTGAGAAATCCTTTAGAATATTATTCAATATCAACCCCTGAAAGTTTCTCCTACAGGTGCCAATAAATATAAAACCTGGAAGGCAGTAGAGTCCTTCAAAAAGGTTAAATGCATCAAGTGCTTTCCTTGGACACAGTTTGCTTCCAAGGAATTCCGTGATATGAGTGAATAAGTGGTTCCAACCTACCAAAGCCTCCTTTGCCAGCCTGGGCTGCTCCCTCTGCCCCCCAATTTTGAGTCCTCTCTTGGCCCAGTCCCACAGCACAAGTGCAGGAGAAAAATACAAACACTTTTGATCCTTCTCTGGTGACCTTTCAGTGGGATCTGCATGAGCAAAGCCCTCCTGGTGTTTGTTCCAGGCATGCCAGGGGCAGCCAGGCAGTAACACTCAGAATTTCCTCTCACCACAATTAAACCACAGGGCTAAAGGAATCACACACTGCAAAGAGGACTAAGTGTGATCCATGCCTAACAAACACCAGTTTCCACAGGCTACTTAGGTGGGGTTTTTTGTTTAAGAAGGGGAAGACAGACTCATTTTTAGTTAATTCCCAGCCGGTGCAGACACGGAGGACACAAACTGAAGGAGCCTGTTCCTACTCACTGTTGCAGAGCTGTGCTGGGATGTGCCCGTTCCTGAGCTGAGGCAGCACCGAAGGGAGTGTGTAACAAGCTCTTCTGGAGTTCCCCAAGCTCTGGCTGAGCCCTGGCTGTGTCCTTCTCCTCCCTTCCTTGCCAGGGGGATGTGACCCGGCAGCCGAGGGGTTTCGCTGGCACCAGGGTGGGAGCAGGGGCTGAGGAAACGCTTGGCTGGGGCTGCTCTGGCACTTTTGGCACATCTGGAGTGGGAGCAGGTGCCATCCAGTTCCCTGTGCTGGGCTGCACATGTGGGGGCACCTTTAGGGATATGAAATGGCCTTTGACACCTGAACAGCCCACAAAGTACAGCCAAGAAAAGTCCCTTGACGCCCAAACACCCCCCAAGTACACCCACTGCCATTTTCCCTCTTAGTTCTGCACAACTAGAACAGCTTTTCACACTCAAGAGAACTTTCACCTGTGTCTAAAACTAAACTGTGGAGAAGCAAACCCAAATTTTGGGGTTCAACCATGAAAACCTGAGTATTTCAAGCTGCTCTGGCTATCTGTATTACTATTGCAGCCAGAACTTCCACCTTTGGTTGACAATCCACCCTGGTTCCAAAAGCACAGCTCAGTTTTGTGGGACAGAGCCCGTGCCCACCCCAGAACACACTCACCACCCTCTGGTTGGGTTCAGCTGCTGGTTCCAGCCTGGTTTTCTCCAGTCTCTTGCTGAGCTGGGTGAGCTCTTCCAGCTTCTGCTGCAGGGCCTGGAGTTCCAGCACAGCAGACTCCTTTTTCCTCAGGGAGTCTCTCTCCTCTTCTTCTAAGGATTAAACAAGGATAGGTAATGAAACAATTAGCCCAGGGTTTCTCCACGTGGTCATTACAAGCTGCTTGCATTTAAAATTCAGATAGATCTGGCCTGCACAACAACCCTCAGCGCTGCTAACTGCTCACTGTGCCCCAGGAGAAACAGCACCAGGACAGCCTGGGCTGGAAAAGACAAAGCCAAGGGGCGAGCTGGACCAGCAAACAGTTGTTTGGATAGGTGAGAAAAGAGGGAATTACCCAGCTCCTGCTGCCTCCTGAGGCGCTTGTATCTCTGGAAGTATCTCTTGGCTCTCAGCTCCTCGAAGGAGAGCTCGGAGCCCTCGCACAGCAGCAGGTTCTTGTCGTACATGGGGACCTGCTCACACACAGCAGCACCAGCAGCAGGTGGCTTGGGAAGAACCTCGGACTTGGAGATGTAGGTGATGTACTTCCTGGGAGGGGAAAGGCAGGGGAAGCTCAGCTTTGTGGGATTTATCCTTGGAGCAAAGTTTGCTTTCCCACAGCGTGACCTCCAAAAGCCCGCCCAGACACTCACACTTCTTCTGTCCCAGCAGGACAGCACTGAGGACCAGCAGCATCAGGACCCTAAAGCAGAGCAGGGAGGGAGAAAACACCAGATTAAAAACTAAAGCAAAGTCCAAGCAGCACGACTGGCACACAGTCCATGGATAATGCCATTCCCTGCAAGAACAGTGGGACATTCCTATGGAGACATGGGGCAGCAGGAAAACAGCAGTAAGTTTTAAGACACACCACACTCCTGTATTTCATCTTTCCTTTGCAGTCAAGCTCAAACTTTTTATGACTCATCTTCCCCACAAGGCCCAAAATCTTCCCAATTTACCTGATTTTTGCAGGGATTAATGTTTGAAACCCCTTTCTGAGGAGCCATTTGATTCTCAGCATGGGAGGTCTGCAGTGGCTTCACAACAGCAGCACCTGGGACAGAGCACATAACACAAGTATTTCTCCCAGTTAATGAGCAGAAATCATTTGCTCAGTGTTGAATTTTTATTCACTTGAAGCCTTGGAAAATTAATAACTTGTTTTGAATAGAGTCTCCTTAGGAATTTTTAATGAGGTCGAGGAAAATGGAGAAAATGAAGCAGAAAACTTGTTTTCTTCAGTGGCAAAACTCACTGATAGAAGTGAAAGGTTCACTTACAACTCAGACAGGTATTTTCAGCCTCACCTTGCACAGCATGATTCCCAGGATCACAACTCTGCAACCAGCTAAATTGCAAGAAATGCCAGTTATTACCACAAAATCCCCTGCCCTCCACTCCTCCCACCCCCCAGGAACTTGCATTTCCTCGTGCAATCACACCCTGAAATTTAACACTGAAACCCAGGATTGTTGCAGTGTATGGACATCTCCTGTTCCCCTCACAGCTGCAAATCTAAACAAGCCTGCAAGAGGCAGCAGGAGAACAAAGGTGGGTGTTTGCTTTACATTTTGCATTACATTTGACATGTGGTGGGTTTTTTTGCATTTAGCTTCCACATGCTAAAAACTTCAAGCTCAGGGATTTGCTTTCTGGGCTCTATTTCCCTGAAGACATTCTGGGACAAGCTTTTCTCAATACCACCTCCCCAAACACCCAATAAACATTGACCAGCAGAGAAAAATCTAATAAAAATAACCATTAATCTGCCTCTGCTGCACACACAGGAAAAAATAACCCCCCCCCCCCCGGTTAATGAGGAGCAGCACGGGGTGAGGGCTGTGATGGAATGGGGGGATGGGTGGGTGAGGCAGCAGGGGATGCCCCAGCATTACCAGAGGTGCTGCTGCAGTGTATCCTGGGGCTGGGCCTGGCTGAGCAGCCCCCTGTGCAGCACAGCCCCTGCCCCCTGCACGTCCCCGTCGCTCACCAGCTGCCGAGCCCACGCCACGTAGAAAGCCGAGCATGTCGCTCCCACCCCCTGCCCGTGCAGGTACTCAAAGTACTGGCAGGGGGAGGAGATGAACTCTGCCTGCACAGGAGAAGGGGCAGAACCCATGAGAGCTCCCCAAAGCAGCCAAGGGAGTCACAGACAGAAAAGGCTCCAAGTGTTTCTTAGTTCGTGTAATTTTCTAAGTATAAAAGCAGCTAAAACTCCCCTCTCAAACTACAGCCTGAACACGTGCTGTCCTTCAGCAAGACTCAGGAGCTCTGCAGAGGGTTTGGCTTCCATACCCTTCCCCAAGGCTTCCCACTCCCCCCCCAGCCCTTTGTGGCCCCAGAACTGCTCCATTCGTGCTTTGGGAGAGTTTAATTCCCGAAACTCCACGGCTGTCCCCACCAGTTTGATGCAGTAGGTGAGGAACCGCTGGTCCTGCTGGTACCTCGGGTCACCCAGGAAGGTCTTCACCAGCTCCTCCAGGAGCCTGGGCCAGCAGGATTGCTTCTCTGGGGGCGGCAGGCATCCCTCTGCCCACTGGGCGTACCTGGAATCACCCCGGGGGAACATTCCCGGGTCAGCAGCGAGCCAGGGAAACACCCGGGCCAGGGATGGGGCAATTCCCGAGCCAGGGAAACACCCGAGCCAGGGATGGGGTAATTCCCGAGCCAGGGATGGGGCAATTCCCGAGCCAGGGAAACGCCCGGGCCAGGGATGGGGCAATTCCCGAGCCAGGGATGGGGCAATTCCCG
>VXBX01004084.1:222019-237451 GCA_013400415.1 Scytalopus superciliaris
CCCGCCCCGCCCACCGCCCGCAGCGCCGCCGCCCATTGGCTGCCCGGCCTGTCAGTCACCGCCCGGAGCGGGGGGCGCTGCGAACAACGTGAGGAATAAGGGATGAAAGAAATGGAATAAAAAATAGCTGTTATTAGTAATGATAATTAGTGTTAGTTATTAGTAATAGTATTTATAAACGGTATGACAACACAATGTATAAGGCTATAATATATGGTAATATGATGTATACTAATAGCGTGATATTTAATACTTGTTAATAATGGTTATTAATGAGTTATTATGCAAAATATAGATTCGTTATGTCAATTTGGGGCACAGGCTTTTCAGCTTCCGGCCCATCACCGATCCCGAACTCTTGCACAAAACTGGAGAAAATGAAGAAATAAGTAAAAAAAACCACACAAAAAGTAGAAACCGCCCCCCCAAGCCAAGGAGCCGGCGAGTCCTCCAGGACCATCGAGACTGAGGTGGGCGCGCAGAGCGGAGCCCGGAAGTGGCGGCCGACCCCGCCCCAACATGGCGGCGTCTGTCCCTCCGGGCCCCCTCAGAGCAGCCGTGGCCGCCGGGAGGGACAGGACGGGCCGGGGGGCCGCAGCCCCGGCCTTTCCGCAGGGAGCGGCGGCGCTCGGACCGAGGGAGGCTGCGGATTGCAGCGCGGGGCGGCTGCAAGCTCCGGTGCTCGGTGTGCAGGGAGCGGCCCGGCGGGGCTGCCCCGGGTGTGGGAAGGGCTGTATCCCAGGCCTGGGCTCCCTCGGGACTGCCCCTGCAGACCCCGCTTCCCCCTCCACCTCGCTCCCGTTGCCCCTCTCCCCACCCCGGGCCGAATCCTGCGGGTTTGGTCCCAGGAACACACCTCGGGCTGCCCCGGCTCTCACCCAGCCCTGGCAGCGCTGCAGACACACACAGGGCTCGGCTCCGCGGGCTCCTGCACCCCCAGACCGACCCTCGGGCTCACAGTGACCCCGCCACAGCTCTGTTACCCCAGACTCGCCCAGGCACTCACCCCTTCCTCTCTGCCCGTCCCACTGACACGCGTAGGGCCAGGCTGGAGTGGAAAGAAAAGCCATTTTGCAGGAAAAGAGAAACGTGTCTCTCTGACTTACCCCCCAGCCCATGGCCAGTCCCAGTGCCCCCTCAGGGGTCCTGCCCTGCTCCTCTGCCTTAATTACAGACTGGGGTTGCTGGTGAGGTGCTGGAGCCCGTGGCTCCCTCCAGCCCTCATTTCCCCCCCCCAAAGGGGGTCCCAAACCCCCCACAGCCCCCCTGCCCTCCCTGCCACAGGGGACCCTCCCCATCGCAGGGCAGGGCCTGGGAAATCAATGCCAGGGCTGAGCCAAGACAAAGGAGCAGCTCCAGTTTCACTCCCAAGTTATCCCTCCCTCTCCACTGCTGCTTTACCTCCAAATATTCCTTCTCCTACCCCCAAGAGCACCTGAAGTTCAATACCCAATTTTCCATACCTGTCGTCCCCCACTGGTCACTTCAATGTGTTCATTCCCTCCCTGGAGAGGTGGGGAACACTTTGGGGGGTTCAATCTGAGATAACCTGTAGGGGAGAGAACAGACAATTTGTGTTAAAATAAGAGGTAATGAGCAGTGGGCTGGAAGGGCAAGTTTGGGGGGTTAAAAAGGAGGGGGAAGAGGAGAGAGGAACGGACGGGGCTTTAATTACACACACAAATCACACTCAATCCCCACCCGAATGGACATTATTGAGCTGCAACACAAGTACAGTCCCTGCAGGCCAGGGCAGGAGGTGCACACAGGACCACTCCCACAGCAGCTGTGCTTGGAGGAACACCCTCTTCTCAAGTGATGCAGCCAGGGCATGACATTTGGGATCCCTGCTGACTGGAGAGCAGTCAGGCAGCAGGGCCAAGCCCTGCCCAGCCCCAGGGCCCTGCAGACAGTGCAGCCACAGCAGCAGGGGGAGGTTCTGCCTCTCCCTCCACTATTACTGCAAACTAAACAGTGAGGAACAAGCCCTGAAAGCAGACAGGGCAGGAGCAGCACTCAGCACAATCAACACCAAGCAGCAAGCCCTGGGGCATCCTCCTCCAGCTCTGGGCTTCATTTGCCTTCTTCCACTGCAGTTCTCATGCCAGGGGAACTCCTCTCAGTCCAAACAGTGAGACATTTCCTGAAACAGAGCCCTGAGTCCATCCAGCCCAGACAGAGCTGCTGGGAGCTGCAATTCCCCCTGCTCCTTCTGTCTCTCTCTCTGGAAAACACCCCTTCCAGCTCCTGCACTCCCTTCTCTTCCCTCCTGTAAAGGAGAGCTGCATCCTCCTGGTTGCTCCAGGTTCTGTGCAGCTCCCACCTTTGAGCAGGGGGATGGCAAAGGGAGCAGTGGGGACTGTGCCAAGGCCAGGGGACACGGACTGTGGGTCACACCAACACTGAGGCACCTCAGGGCTGAGCTCTTGTTTGCAGGGCAACAAACAGCCAGGCAGGGACACTTTTCCCCTGAAAGGAAACAAAGAGGGACAATAAACTGGGGGGCTGGGACTCCACACCTCCCAAACCTACCCATCTCCAGCCAGGCAGGGCCCAAATCCACAGCCCAGCCTTGGGGCAGCTCCAGCTGCTCATTCCCACCCACAGCCAAACACCCCATACCAGTGACTGATTCAATATCCATAAACCCTTAAATTCAGGTTTCTGATTCAAGGTCCACAAGCCCTTAAATTCAGGTTTCTCTGCCCTCCCAGGACACTCCACCCAGGAGGGACATTTCTCCCACTCTCCAGCAGAGACCTCCTCACTCCAGGTCCAACTCAGGGAACACCAGCTTAGCTCTGGGCTGGGGAACAAGGCAGTGACAAGAAATATTCTTAAATCATTCCAGCCTCAGTGGTGCTGAGACCTGGGAGAGAGCCCCTGCCACCACCCTCTTGGATTTTTCTTCCCTGTCATTTGCCTTGCTCCCAACTTTGAAAGGTTTGTCTTGGGCCAAAAAAACAAGAGGAAAACCAAGCCCATGGGGAGTTGGGATGTGCCCTCAGCAGTACCAGTGAGCTCCCCTCCTGTCCCCAGGCACACTCTCCTGGAACCCTGACCCTTTCCCACCAGTAACTCCAAGATGCTCCGTTATTTTTCCACACTGCTGGATTTATTGTGCTCCAGAGCCACTCCCCTCAGCACATGCTGCTCCAGAGCTGCGCAGGAAAGTGCTGCCATACAGAATATTCCAGTTACAAAGGTACTTATCATCCCATAACACCCTGACTCCGGCACCGCCGGATCCCCCGACCCCCCTCGCCTTCCAGTCCCAGCGTCCATGGACATGGCATGGGATAAAGCTCCTGTAGGTGGCGGAGCTGTGTGGGGCACCAGCTGCCCCTTGCACCCTGTGACCCGGGCCCCACCCCCGAGCAGCCAGGGAACAACTCCAGGGGCCGGGACAGCCGGGAATGGGCTCCCCCTTCCCGATCCCCCCCGTCACGCCGCGCTCTCGGAACTCCTGGGAACAGCAGCGCTGGGGGACAAGTTCAGGATCTCTTCAAAGGAAGGCCCTTCGTCCTCCAGGGGAATCTCCGCCTCGAACATGCGCTGGAGCAGAGCGTCCACCGTCCTGTATCCTGCGGGCACAAGGAAATCCCTGGATTACTGCCCGCAGGACTGAGGTGGGGGCTCCATTCAGGCCCATGTTCTGCACTGAACTGACAGGAAAATCCCCCAAATTACATTCCAAGGTGTTCCAACCATATAGATATACTTTAGGCAGTGTGGGTGCTTGTCAAGGATAAGACCATTATTCAGGATTTTAAACCCCTCTATTCCCACATATAAAGACCATTACTTAGTATTTTAACCCCTTCTATTCCCACCCAATGGATACCTGATCCCAGCCAGCCAGGAAGAAGCTCGGGAGCAAGAGAGCCAGGAGGGAAAGGACAAGTAGTAGCAGAAAGGAGGATATAGTCACCCCGTGATCCAAGCCAGGAGGAATGCAAAGCCCATAGAGAGGAAGGAGAAAGGCAAACAGGTTCCTTGGCACAGCAGGACCTCAGCCAGCAAGGCAGTGTCTTCAGAGGGTGGTTAATGAGGACAGAAGGGCCAAAGCAGGAGAGGGAAAGTTGCTATAGAAATAAAAAGAAATGGCAAACATTAGTGTCCACAGTTCTCCAAAAATCTCCAGGTGGGTTTTAGCTGCTTTTATAGCCCAAAAGGAACAGGAAAGCCTGGGAGATTGCCCAAAGGCTTGGACACTGGAAGGACACACTTACGTTTGGAGGCAATTTTGAACACCAGCCCTTTGGGCTGTGGCTTCATCCCACCTTCCCCCTCGAGGCTGTGCTCATCACTCTCCATGTTATCAAGGAGCTGTTCATCCTGGAGCTCATCCCTGCACAGGGAGGGCTGGAAGTTACCCTGGGAAGGGGGCACATCCTACCCCCAGGTCCCAGATAATCCCAGCAGTGATGGGTTTTCCAGGGCAGGGAGAACACCAGCCATGGGTTAATTCCCAGCATGTCTCCTGTCCTCTGGGCTGGAGAACCAAGGGAGGGCAGTGCCAGTGGCCTTCTGCATGGCTCAGGAGCCAGAGCTTGGGCAAGGAAGAAGAATCTCAGCCACACCCAGCACAACCCATTTAGGGGCCTTACTCTTGAACTCCCATTCCCAGCTCCTGGATTTTCTGTTCAATGGCAGTTTCCACTTCACTCTTCTCCAGGGAGTACTCCACAAAGAAAGCCTCCAGGATGAACGACACGAAGATACTGAAGGAAATGATGAGCAGAATTACATGCCAGCATTTCCTTACTGGCACCAATAACTGCCTTGGTATTCCCAGGCTCATTTCCCAACACTCCATCGCCTCCCTCTGTTGGAGATGGGGAGCTCTAAGACAGAGGAGCACTCAGTGGGGACAAGGACATAGCAGATCCCTCTAAACACATCCCACCTGTCTCAAGAGCCACAGCAGGTGTGACCCTGGGACCAGCAGCAGTGCCCTGGCAGGGGGCCGGGCTGCCCTCCCCTCCAAAGCAGATGAAATCAACCCAAAACTCACTTGACAATGATTATCACCATCACAATGTGGAAGGCAATGAAGTACAGCTTGGCAGGCTGAACTGTCACACTGGCAAATCCATTGGCAAAGAGTGAAGTAGGAGTTAAGGACAAGAGGGCAGGAGGAGAACACGGTGCTGAGGGAGGAACAGGAAAGGCCACCCAACAAACCCTCTGCAGGGACCATTTCTCTGTTGTCTGCCCACATGCAATACCAGGGGAGAGCAGAGCATGGATTATGGAACAGCCTGAGCTGGAAGGGACCCACAGGGATCACCGAGTCCAGCTGCTGCTCCCCAAACTCCAGGCGGGACCACAAAGGATATCGTGCCACTGGTTGACCACGGTGAGCTCCATGAGGACGATGAAGGACGAGGCAAAGTTGTTGAAGTTGTTCTTGCAGTACTTGCCACGGGCAAACAGGGAGTCCTTGAGAGCCGGGTTGCCACACTCCGTGGCGTGAGGGGCGTTTGAGTTGGCAGGGAAGAACTGGATTTTCCCATGGAATAACTCCATGCCAACGACAGCAAACACACAGTACACGACCTGGGAAGAGGAACCCCATCACCTGCTTCTCCAGCAAGCAGCAAGCTCCAGGGCAAGCTCAGCACCCCAGCAGGTCTCCCTGTTTCCTCAGGCACAGCAAGGTGCTGGGGAGCAGCACAGAGGCCGAGAGACCCAAGCCACAGACAGCACTCCCCAGGCAGGAATAACAAGCCAAGAACTACAATCACATGGACAGGAAGCATTCCCAAATCACAGCAGAAGCCAGTTTTAGGAAATCACTAGAGAACCAGGTTTCTCATTCAGCCTCTTGCCCAAACCATGTTTGATTCCTTCCAATGCAAAGCCCAGACTGCCAGAACACCTTCACTGCCCCAAGGATCCAAGGAGGATGTCCTGATGCAGCAGCAGGAACCCAGCCCCTCTGCACACACTTGCTTTGAGCAATGACCACGGATCAAATGGACACTTACAATTCCAAGGGCCTGCCATCCAGGGGTTTGCATTTAACCTCTTGGGAACAGCATGAGAGTTAGGACACGTTCCTGTGACACTGGAGTGCTCTGAGCTAAGAGACCAGGATTTCTTACCAGAGTCAGCCCACCAAAGGTCAGCATTGTCGGGACGATGTTTATCAGGGTGTTCATGATGACCCGGAACCTACAGCAAACAAGTCACACCACCTGCTGTGGGGAGGGCTCCTCAATGCTTTTATTGTCACACCCCAGCCACCAAATGCTCCCCACATAAACCAAACAAGTCTCCAGAGAGGCTGCAGCCACTGGGCTCATCCCAGGCCCTCTGGGACAAGGCCTTGGGATGCTTTGTGGAGTGGCCACAGTGCCTCCAAAGGGGCTGTGCAGGGCACCCAAGGCACTGCCTCCCCAGCCTCTGGCACAGAGCACCCCTCCCAAACCCCAGCTCCCCACCCTGGTCCCTGCAGTACCTCTGAATGCTGTCAACAATCCGGATCAGCCGCAGGACTCGGAGGATGAACACGATATCCAGCACCTGCTGGCTGTTGTACGTCGTGGCTGAGAAAAGACAGGACATTTTTATGGTGAAAAATAAGCAGGGAAGTGTTAAGATAAAGTTCATCAGTGTGTTACTACTATTTCCTTGTTAAACACTGTGACAGGGAGCTAAAAAAAAAAAAAAAGAAAAAAAAGAGAAAGAGTGTTAGTTCTTAGAAACCCTGGAGGAAATTCCTTGTCCTGTCCAAAAGCCACCCAAGCCCGAGGTGATGGCAGAAGGCTCGTGGAGACCACCAGGATTCCCAGGCATGCAGGCTGCTGAAGCTGCACTTACTCGACTTCAGGGTGGCATTGAGAATCGTTGCAGTCAGGGCAGCAAAGATGATGAGAGTGTCAAACCTGGCACGAGGGAAGGCACTGCTGTTAGACTTTTGTGGGATCGCTTTCTGCAGAGACAGCGTCTCAGAAATGTAACTAGAGTGTAGATAAAACACTTGGTGTTTACTTAAGCTGTGCAGAAGTTGGCTGGGAAAAAGCTAAGAAAGCCACGGGAACCGAGATAAGCTCAGGGTGAGAAAGCCGGGATAATGAGCTTAACAATTAGCAACAATAAGACACAGTGAGTTAACTGTTAACCAATTATCTCCTGAATAAGGGTGCTAGACAATAGCCTAGAGCCGATTGCCTTACATATAGAAACGTGCGTTCTGTAGTAAAAAAGGTATATATACCTGTAGAAGTTTCGAATAAAGTTGGATTTGAACATGCATCACATTGATGTGTAAAGTTCATTCTCGCTCGTGAGGTACATCACATCCCCGGCAGACTTTGGGGGACAGGGAAGGGGCTTCAACAAGGAGCAACCCCTCCTCTCACATCTGTGTCCCCTCAGACCATGGGTAGACGGGGAAGTTCTGTTTAGTAGAACTCTTTCCCTTGCCCACACCATCTTCAGGTGGCACAAAATCACCTTGCACAGGGCAGAGAACAGCAGTTCACAGCCAGCAGAGAGCACAGCATCCTCTGACTCACATGGTCACTTCAAACACCCCTGGCACAGCAGCCAGGCAAGCCCCCATCTCCAGGAGCTGAACACAAAGGCCTCACCACACTTCACACCACCCTCAGCACCAGGAGCTGTGCCACTCACCAGTTCCAGAACTGAGTCTTGCCAAAGAAGGCCCTGGGCTCGTAGGTGTAGAGCTTCAGGAGGATCTCAGTGACATACAGAGCCAGGAACACCCACTCAGCATAGGAGATGTAGGGGGTCTCCTCATCCAGAGCAATGAAGATGGCATTGATCAGGATGATGGCATCGTAAGTCCAAACAAAAGCCCTGCAAGAAGCAGAGATCAGTTTGCTGCTCCTGAGAGGGTCACAGGCACACTGTTCTTTCAGAATTTCTTTGCCTCCTCTCTCAAAGATTCTTTATCCACCAGTTCTCCCCAAACCTGAGAGTTTAGGGAAGTCACTGAAGTGATTTTTCCCATCTAGACAGAACTGGTGAGGCCACATTTAGAGTGCTGTGCCAAGTGGGCTGCCCAGGGCAGGAGAGACCTGAGCACACTAGAGTTGTGCATCCAAGGGTCACAGATCCCATGGAAGGACAGGACAGTCTGACACATGATGTGTTGGGAGGGCTGGGGTTGTCCAGTCTGATGGGGAGAAGGGACAGGAGCAGCTCAGAATGTGCAAATACCTGATGGGAAGGTGTGGGGATGATAGAGCAAGACTATCCCCAGTGGTATCCAGGGAAAGAATGAGAGGCAAAGGGCATAGGTTGAAATACAGGAACTTCCATTTAAACAAAAAAGCTTTTTTTCCTTTAACTGAGCGTGGTCAAACACTGGAATGGTTTGCAGAGATTCTATGGAGTCTCCATCCTTGGAGATACTCTAGACCCAGCTAGACATAGTCCTGAATACTCTATCCTAGCTGACCTTGCTTTGTGCAGGGGGGATACACCAGACCATCTCTAGATGTTCCTTCCATCCTCAGCAACTCTGGGAAGACTCAGAGGTGAAACAGAGCTCTAGCAGCTCACTGAACCACCATGTAGGAGCTGATGAGGCAGCACAGGGCAGCTCTGCAGGGGAGTGCAGAGGTGAGATCAGCTCTAAGTGACACACTTAGCCTGGTCACGGTCCCAGTCACACCCAGCTCCTGCAGAGGGGCTGCACAAGGCAAGCCCTCGCCCATAGTGTCTCCAGAGGGCTGCAGGCAGAGCTGGCCCGTGGAGCCCCAGCCTGAAGGCAGAGCACAGTCCCCCCAGGTGAGCCCCTGGCCCTGAGAGCCACCCCCTGCCCCGGCTGTGCCTCACCTGTGCCTCACCAGGCGGCGCAGGAGCCGGCTGGCCGGGCACCCGTAGGCGCGGGGCAGCCACCGCGCCAGGGGATGGCTGCGGATCTTCAGGGTCACCACCTGGATGTTGAGCAGATCTGCCAGCTGCACGAAGGACTTCTTGTCTGCAGTGGGGGAAAGGAGAGCACAGTGCCTGGCAAGTGCAGATCTGGGCTCAGCTCACAGCCCCTGCCCAACATGGCGGCCACAGGCTGGGCTTGGCACTCAAGGGCTCCTCTGCCCCATTCCTGGGGAACTGGCTCAAACCACGGGGCAACAACCCCCACAGAGTGATCTAGCACAAGGAGACTGACCCATCCCTCCTGATATTCCCACTCCAGCAGGAGCAGAGTGGGAGGATCTAGAGGACTGCGTGGGGAGCCACTGCTTGGAGGAGTCTGATTACAAGGGAGGTTTTCCTTGTCCTGTGCTAACAGGAGGTCCCCAACACCATGGAGAGGTTGGCCTGATGTCAAATGGCCATGAGGAGCCACCCACAGTGTGCAGGACACAGGCTACAGCACAGGCAGCAAGGACAACCTTTCAGACTTTAGGAACCTGGAGGGAAGGACAAAGAAGGGCCTGGAGTCCCCATCCCTGGAGGTGTCCAAGGAATGACTGGACATGCATTCAGTGCTCTGGGATGGGGGACAAGGTGGGGATCAGGCACAGGTTGGACTCGAGGACCTTGGAGGGCTTTCCCAACCAAAATGATCCTGTGATTGCGAGTCATTGGAGATCACAAGTCCCAGACCCCTCAAAGGACCAGGCTGTGGCCCCAGCTCCTCCCCAGCCCCCTGGGCATGCTCACCTACAAACCCCTTCTGCCCGTCATCCGAGATGCAGAGCAGCAGCTCCCGGTGGGAATTGCTGATGTCAGGAGCCACCAGCTTGACCAGCTGCTTCCACCGGGCCTCCCGAACCACGAACTGCTCCCCCTCCTCCTCCTTCAGGAGGTTGAAGGCCTCGACCATCTTGCGGCGCTTCATGTAGGCGAGTTTGCGGATCTCATTCTAGAGAGAGCAGAGAGGATTCAGGAGGCTCCAGTCACCCCTCCCAACCCTTCCATAACAAATAATCCTCTTTCCACAGCAGAGATGCAAGAGAGACTCGGGGGCACACGCTTGGGGTGGTGTTAGATACAAATACAGCACAGTCAGCGGGGGTGATGAGGAATGGTGTTGAACAGGCGGCGCTCTGGAAGCACCAGCAGATTTCTGGATGCTGGGAGGGCACTGAAAAACCGGAAGGAAAGACACAGGGAAGTCGAACAGGAAGGAGGTGACAAACATCACGGGATCTGCACAGTCACAGAAGCAAAGAGGATGTGTCCACACATGCTTCCCATCCCTAAGGGAATGCTGCTGGGATCAGGGCAGGGATCCTCCTCTGCAAGGGATTATGAGCAGGCTGAAGAACCTGGAAGCCTGAGGAGACCCACACTGCTCCCTGAGAAAGAGCCAAACCCCTCATGGGAGCACCCAGGAACTTCCAGCTCTCACTCTTTGATCACAAGTCCCAGACTGCCCCTACCCAGTCTGGGTTGAACAAGCATTCTGATTTACTCAGACTTCCCATTTCCAGTTTCTTTGCTTTAAGAGCACATGCAGTGGCAGAACAAGTGGGCTGTGCACTTTAAACCATCTGAGAACAGTTCCCTGCATGGAGACTGTTTCTGAGGCAGGACTAAGCCTGAGATATCAGAGACATGTGCTTCCTATCTGCTGGGTTCACCACGAAGTATTTCATTGCTCCATTCCAACACAGAACTCTCAGCAAGCCTCAGAAGATGAAAACCTTGCAAGGGAAGGCCAGAGGTGTCCTTACAAGGTTACAGAGCACAGCAGGCCATCCCCCCTCCAAGCATTACCTTGAGGTGTTTCTTGTAGTTGTTGTACACCACAGCCAGGAAGAGAGACATGAAGATGTAGGTGTTGATGATGACAAAGGCAATGAAGAACAGGGCGTACCAGGAGCTGAAGTCAAATGCTGGCATCCTAGAGAAGGGGAGAGGGACTGCTGCTTGCTGTGCTGACAAACAGGCAAAGAGAACCCACAAGGAAACAGCCTCCCAGCTGGATCTCTAAGTGCTGTTGTGGACAGCCAGGTAACACCCAAGCTAAGAACTGCATTAGTTGAGCTAGAGAACAGTGTTCCTCTGCTGGGTTTTCATCCTGGCCTGTCCTGACCGAAGGAATGCAGAAGAGAGAGCACAGGGTTGAATCTGCTGCCAGTGTGGCCACATGTAAGTGCAGAGACTTGAGGTGATGCCTCACTCATAAGCTGGATTTTGCCCTCAGACCCTTCCTGCACTCAGACCTCCTTTTCTGTGCTCTAAGAGGATGAGCAGCATTTTATTCCTGTCTAAATTCCCAGGATTCCTGCACCATCCCAGCTGTGCTCAGTACATCTCCAGCATGCACATACATGGGTCATTCCTCCCTGTCCCACTCCTTGATGGCATCTTCCCAGTCCCAACCAGAACAGATGAGGATGGGAAACCCGACCCTCATAGAATCTTAACAGTGCAAATTAAAGCCTGCATAGAAACATGAATTATTTGCAAGAGCACATTATATATGCATGGAAATATTAAGAGAGAAAGACACCTGACCATATACACAGGACATACATGACATCTGGGCTGTTTGCTGTCGTCACCAGCACGTAGAGGTCAAACACGATTTCCAGGTAGTTTGTGAAGTATGGCAAACCTTCTGCTGTCTGGAGATTCCTAGGGGGAAAAGGACAGCCTGGAGTTGAGCACAGAGGGAGCTGCACAAACCAGCAGTGCTTGTATTCCCCAGCAATTGTCAGTCACCAGACTCCCCCCTGCCCAGAGGATCCTGCACGTTCTCCCCACCCAGCTCCGAGCAAAGGAAGTGCCCACACCTCTCTCCAAAGAGCTTCAGGGCCATGAGGGAGAACATGAGCAGGCTGAACATGAAGAGCAGGAAGACGTAGGTGATCTCTGGCAGCGTGTTGCGGATGCTGCGGAAGGCCCTGCGGATCTGCCATGGGAAGGGAAGGGTTAGAACCAAGGGGGGACCCCTTTCCCTCTCACCATCCCATCTGCATCAACCCCCCCGACAGGGACAGGCAGGCAAAAGGGGACACAGGTACCAGATGTGCAAGAGTCTCAGGCCTTTTCTCCCCCTCCAGGGGAGATCCCAGAAAGAGAGACCCCGCCCACACATCACCACAAACTCAGCAAACCAGGGACAGAAATCCATCACTCCAGGCCACAAAACACATGCTCGGAGCCCAGAAGCTCACCTGGTCCCTCCCCCTGGCCTCCACACCACAGTTTATTCACTTGTAAGTCAAGACCAGAGCAGTCTTGGGCAGCAGGTCAAAGATCTCTCCATGACAAGAGGAATCAGAGTCCAAATCACCCATCTACAAGTTTGACAACAGCATGACACTTGTTTACCCAGGAGACTTCCAGGAATAAGTAACCTGGCCCCTGACTGAGGGAGAAACAGGTTTGGAGTCTGGTGGTGTGAATCCACCCTTTTGCCAATCTCAGGCCACCTCTGAGAGAAACCTTCCCTCACAGGACTGCAAATTCTGCCCTTTCTGCACAAAAACTTTTCTGCTCAATCCCCTGCACCTCAGGAAGCAGCAAGCTGTCCAAAAGCAGGTCCCTGGACATCCCACCAGACCCTTACCTGGCGACTCTCTGCAAAGTTGATCAGGAAGATGGGCCTCACAATTCTGGACCATCGGATGCTCCTCACACTGTACACCCTGAGGACCCCATATATGGCCAGGTCTATCAGGGATAACTGTAGGAAAAAGAAGGGAAAATCCCAGAAGTAACGCTGGAAATGCCTCTAGATGGTGAAGAGAACAGTGTGTGCTGACACAGGGCAGGTGCACACACAGGCCTGTGAGAGCTTGTCAGGTCTGTGACACCAGGAGGGGAAAAAAAAGCCTCCTCTCCATGTGCCACTCAGACCTTGGAGGCTCCCCGGGGCCCAACTCACCAGGATTGCCACCATGATGCAGATGTTCTTGGTGTCCTTCCAGAACACGCCGTGCAGGGTGACGGTGGCAAAGTGTGCCAGGCGGGCGAGGAACACGAGCAGGCACAGCACCTCCAGCAGGGCTGTGACCTGCAGAGTGAGGGAACCCTGTCAGCACAGCCAGCCCCTTCCCTCCCTCCCTGCACAGGGCAGGGCCACAGGCACGGCAGGCAGAGGCAGCAGAAGGGAGGGCTGGGCTCTCAGCTGTTTCACACACTCACTTATCTGGCACCGAGCAATAGTTCCAGGCTTCCCTTCGTGGAATTCCCTGCCACAGGCAGGTTAAAGCCAGCAAATTTGGGTTTGCTTAGGATTCAAGGAGCACATCTCTCACAATCACACTGGTGCAGAACAAACAAAGGCTGCAGAGAAGTCAGGCCTAAGGGCAACACTCGGCTGCTGCTTTCACACAAGAGGGTGGGACTTGGATCACATAAAAGGCTGGAGTTGCTCTCTGAGATGGAGAACAGCAACGTGACTTTGTCCACCATCATACTGGACTTTGCTGACGGCTACAGTGGCTCCTACAGTCCCTGTCCAGATCTTGTGCCCCTTTTTGGTCCCCATTTCAACAGATCATGGAATCCCAGAATGGTTTGGGTTAGAAGGGACCTTAAAGCCCATCCAGTCCCATTCCCTGCCATGGGCAGGGACACCTTCCACTAGCCCAGTTTGCTCCAAGCCCTGTCCAATCTGTCCTGGAACACTTGCAGGGATGGGGCAGCCACAGCTTCTCTGGGCACCCTGTGCCAGGGCCTGCCCACCCTCACAGGGAAGAATTCCTTCCCAATATCCCATCTAACCCTGCTCTCTGTCAGCTTGAATCCACTCCCCCCTGTCCTGTCCTTCCAGGCACCTGTAAATAGTCTCTCTCCATCCATCATCTCTTGATACCTCTGACAACAACTTTGCAGCAGGACACCCTCCACCAGCTGCTTCTACCCCAGAACCTCACCAGGAAGGGGAGAGGATACACAGCAGGTTCCTCAAACATGGCAAGGGACAGGTTGAGAAAGATGAAGAAGTAGGTGGCTGTTCTCATCATCCAGTGGTTGTAGAGATAATAAAGCCTGCAGGAAGAAGCAGAAGCACCATAAACAAAGGCCTCAGGGAGCATCCCCCTGGGGTCACCAAATGCCTCCTGCAAGTACAACACATGCAGGCAAAATAGTTTTGCCAGCCAGAAATTTGGCAATTTGCTTCCAATTATATTACTATACACCCTTTGTGTTTCCAATTATATTGCTATACTCCACTTCAGGGAAAATTTATATTATATATAATAAGTATTACATTACTTAATATTTATTGTATTATACAAACATATTAACCTCCCTATAAATACTATTTAATACTATAATATCAAGGTTATAATAACCTGCTTTCGGGTTACTCTTCTAGTAACACCACCCAGAGGCGACAATGCAAACCCTGATCATTTAATTATTCAGGTATCAGGACCAGATCCCATGAAATGCCATTTTCCCAAAGCAGGGGGGTGTTACACCTACACAGCAGCTCACACCCGCTCAAAGCTTTGGCACAGACACACGGGAGCCTCTTGGCCTCCGAGGAAAGGGAGTGACTTCAGCGTGACTGAGGCTGCTCAGCCTCTCACCAGCACCTCGGAGGGGAGTCACCGCCACAGGGACAGCTGTTCTCGGCTTCGGGAATTTCACTTACCACAATTAACATCACATTTTAATTACTCCTGCTCCCATTAGCTACAGCCCTTTCTGGAGCACACCCGAGCAGCTGTACCACACCCCCCTGAAGTTCTGGGGGGCGTGGGTTGGTGTAACCCATTCCAAGCCAACAGGTGCCAGGTGTGCCCACCAGACACAGGTTCTCCCGCACAGGGGAACCGTGACCCCCCTGCTACCAAACCCTGCCACTCCCCGCAGCTGAGGGCTGGCCAAGCCTCCCAAACTCTGCATCCCCAAGGAGGCTTGGAAGGTTTTATGTTGTTTTTATTCCTCCAGATAAGCACAAGCTTTTAATTCCCCTCCCCATCTGCAAGACAGAGATGGGCTGAGCCCCGTTTTAAGCACCTCAGCTCAGCTAGTCCCTGGCAGCCCATCCGCCCGCTGCAAAGCCGAGCAGCCCAAGGGTGTTTTGGCAGCCGCTGCGTGTGCGGTGTGTCCCCCCTTCCCTGCGGGCCCCCCTCACCTCACCGCCTCCGGAGAGGTCCTGAAGGGGATGTTCCTGTTGTACTGCGCATCGGAGACAAACGCTGCTGCCAGCAGGAGATCCTGCGGGGAGGGGAGAAACACCCGAGGGGCGGCCAGGAGAGGAGAGTTAACGGTGGGAAGGTACTGGAGGGAGGGAGAGGGGGACGAGGAGGAGAAGAAGGGGGGATAGGGCGAGAAGGGGACGAGGACGAGAAGCAGACGAGGACAGGGAGGAGAAGAAGAAAAGTACAAGGAGGAAAAGTAGAAGAAGAGGGGAGGAGGAGAAGAAGAAAAGAAGGGGGGACAAGGAGAAGAAGAAGAGAAAGAAGTAGGGGAGACGAAGACGAAAAGAAGGAAAAGAAGAAGGGGGGACGAGGAGGAGAAGAAGAAAAAGAACGG
>VXBX01004084.1:239285-263529 GCA_013400415.1 Scytalopus superciliaris
TTACCCTCATCCAGTGGTTGCACGGCTCTGTCCTGCCTGTGGGAGGAGCGGGGCCCTGGAGGGCCTGCTGTCCCCCTCACTCTGCATCGGGAGGATCAGAGCTCCCTCCTCGCCTTTCCTTGCTGCTCCCCGTTGTCCAGGTGTCTCCCTGCCCCTTCGCGCTCCTGTTTCCCAGGCCGGCTCCTTCCCAGCCCTCCCGGGCTGAGCAAAGCCTGTAGGAGAGAGATCCCATCAAGGGGGTCCCACCAACCCACACAAGCATCTGTTCAGAGGTGCCCGTGACATGACAAGGAGCAATGGCCATAAACTGAAACACAACAAGTTCCACCTCGATATGGGCAAGAACTTCTACCCAGAGCCTGGAGCAGCTGCCCAGGGATGCTGTGGAGTCTCCTCCTCTCTGGAGACATCCCAAGCCCACCTGGACACGTTCCTGTGTCACCTGCTCCAGGTGACCCTGCCCTGGTTGGACTGGCTGATCTCCAGAGGTCCTTTCCAAGCCCAGCTACTCTGGGATCCTGCCAAATGCAAGCAGGAGGTTGCACATCACAGGGAATAATCAGCCCTGCTGCTGTTTGGGCTTGGAATCCTCAAGCTGTCCGGACAAAGAGCACCTAAAATGACACATTTCAGTCAGCAGGCACAGCTGGGGTCAGAATGTTCACAAAATACCATCTGTCTGTCTTGCTTTCAATGCAGATGTATCCAACTGAAGAAACTGGTGGAGGAGAACACAAATGCCCTCCATGCTTTGAGAAAAGTAAGTGTGGAGATGAGTTTGTTTGTGGTTTTCTCCAAAATACACCACAGAAAGCATTTGAAGACCACGAGCCTTCCATTTTAGATGCCTCAGGACAAGAGAAAAGCCCAGCACTGCACAGTCCCTGCCGGGCTTCTCCTCAGTTTATACCATTTATGTCCATTCATGTTACTTAAAAACTCATTTTAATGCTTTGTTGTGTCCAAATTTTACACTTAAAATCTTTAGCAGCCCAATGCATTCAGTGGAAGCAGAGAATGCAGTTTGAAATTTAACATGGAATTTCACCCTGCCAGAGTGAAGAGGCAAGGAAAAGAGGGAGTGGGAGCAGCCCAGGGAAGGGAAAGCTTGTAAGGAAAACTGAAGTTATTGGGGAACTCTGATTCTTTGGGCAACTTGCTGTGTTGTTTGTCAGGCTGATGAGCCCGCACCGGTGGGGAATTACAGCCAGAGGAAGGAAGAGGAGGAGAAGCTGTTGCTAAAACTCTCCCAGCAGCTGCAGAAACTCCTGCTTGCCTTGGATCAGGATAACATGACGAAGGATTACACAGTGTGAGTGGCTTAGACACACAAATGCAACCTGGGTTTTTGTGCAGTGGTTGGAAAGGACCCTGAAAAATTGGTATCTCAGCCCCTTTGGTATCTGAAAAAATAGAAGAATAAGAAAAGATGAGAGAAGTCATTTATGACTTGCTGGGATTTTCCAAGGGTCTTGGATAATGTTTGGAGGAGAGGGAGGGAGGGAGGAAACACCATTGGGATGCAGGAGTTTCTTCAGGACAGAGAGTAAAACACAGGACTGAAAGTGCTGTGTCTGGATAAGGTACTTGCAGAAAAGCCCAGATTGTGAGGCTTGACAGCACTCCCAAAAAGTTTGGTGAAAATGAGAACAAACAAAGTCTGATTTGTTTTGGGTAGGGATGAGGAACATCAGAAAGGAGAGGATGGAAATGAAGAAGAGGAGGAGAGTGAAGATGAAGAAAGTAGTGAGGAGGAAGAGAGTGAAGATGAGGAGAAGTTGTTGGATGATCCAAACGTTAAAGAATGTGTTGCTGTTGGAAACTTTGATGCACAGCAGGAAGGGGACCTGACATTTGAGGTAAATACTCTCTGTGAGGGGGTTTTACTCCAGATCAGTCTATATTAAGCAATAACTGTAATTAAATCCTAAGCTTATGGGATGCAGCCAGTTTCTTGTGGGATCTGGGGGGAAATGGTGTCTGCCTGGAGTGCTCTGTTTTGTCAGCCTCTGGGATCTCTGCTGTAGGAAGAATGAAGAGTCCGTGGGGTTTCAATTTAAATATTTGCTTGTCTTTTGTCTCTGTCTGTCCTTGTAATGCCAAAGAAAGGTGAAATCCTGCTTATCCATGACAAGAAGGTGGATGGCTGGTGGCTGGCTGAAAATTCCAAGGGGGAGAGAGGCCTCGTTCCCAGGACCTACCTTGCGGTTGGTGTGCTGCAGCCTCTGTCCTGTCTCACCCCTCATCTTTGATATGCATTACTGGTCACACAGCTGCATCAAACTGGTCACAGTGCTCGGGTGGGGGCATGCAGGAGTGTGCCATTTGGGAACAATGCTCTGGTTTTGTCCCTGGGGATGGAGAGCCCCCATCAAAAGCAGCATTTTTGTGCCTTGTGAAGATGTGGCAGAGAAGTTTCTTGAATATAAAAGTCATCACCTCTGTCACTAAAGGTCAGCTCTGATGACTCCAAGCTGCTGTGGATTAATTGGGGCTTTCAGTGATTTATCTGCAGTGTGAGTCCATGTACCTGTTGGACAGTTTTCTGCAGTTACAGCGAAAATCAGAGACAGAAATTCTCCTTTTCTAAACTATTCACACGGGCTGTGGTTGGAGCAGGCAGTTTTAGGAACAGAACTGGGAAGAAATCGAGCACTTTGGCATTGTGAATCTGAATTACAGGTTCCTAAGAAAGAGGAAGAAAGCCAGGAGGAGAGGGAAGAACACATAGAAGTGGTGGATGAAACAGCAGATGGGACTGAAATTAGAAGAAGGTAAGTGGAGTGATGTGAAAGCAAACAAGTCCTCCTCCTTAAACCTGGCAGTACATTTCTTTATCTCACAGGGATATTTGGTTCTCTTCAGTAGTGGCTTTGTTGGGGAGTTCAGCTTTGGTTTGCATTTTGGATTTTGGTTTGTCTGGTTTCTTCCCCTCAAAAATCAAAGAATGGGTCATGTATCAAGTTACGTTCCAGCTCCTGGGACAGTCTAACAATTACTCTTAGTGGCTGGAATACATCATTATTAGGGTCTCAGATTTTGGATATGGTTATGAAGCTGCTGCTGTTTGAAAACAGACCCATATTCAGTGTTTAAATATTTGTCCACACAAGGATATATTCTAAAATACCCCCTTTTTCTTCCAGAACAGACTCTCACTGGAGTGCTGTACGAGCCATCACAGAGGTGGGTGCACCTCTCACACCTCTCTCCTGCCAGAAATGCTAATTATTTTAGGGACAAGCTTTGCCCTTTAGCAAACACTGTGTCTCATAATACAGACCACTGTTTTTAATTAATATCTCTATTTTGGGGAGGGGTTGGTAGCAAGAAAGCCACAGAAATGCTTCAGATGAGGTGGCTGATGCCCCAGGTCTCTGGTTCTAAATAGAGTTCTAAATTAGGGAATCCTGATATCCTTTTTGTTTCCAACAGAATGACACAGTGGAGGTACTGACCACCATAGGAGCAGTTCCTGCAGGATTCCGCCCCTCCACACTTTCCCAGCTCTTACAGGAAGGTGAGGGTTTCTCCTGACAGTCCCAGTGCAGGGTTCTCAGGTGTCTGTGGTGAGTTCCTCACCCTGGTCACCAGCCTGCTGGACTGCAGTCGGTATTGCTAAATTATAACTGGGTAACTGGCTATACTTGACCCATCAAATAACATGTAAAATGCTATTTTCACCCCCTCAGTTAAGTTTTAATTCATCCACATGAAATCCTGACAATTTCCTTGTGGTTTCAAAGGTTTTCCCCTCTGGAAAATCCTGTTGACATTGCAGGAAATCATGATTTTTTAAAATTTTATTTTAATCTTCCCTTTTTCTTGGGGAAGATTATTACACATCTCATGTTTTGCTAGTCTTTCTGTTTAAAATGCTTCAGCTCTTTTTGCCAATTAAATTGTTGTGCTCCCGGGATGAAATACTGCAGAGAACTTACAAATAGTAAACAGCGCTCGTGGGAAATATCTCCACAGTTTTGGTTGGTCAGATACTCCACTGGGCCTGAATTTTGGGTATTGTTCGCTGTGTGAAATACAATACAATACAATGGCAGTACAGAGCATTTAACAGAGGAGGGATGTTTAAACTTACCCTTGTTGCAGGCGATGAGTTTCGAGCGAGTCGCTACTTGCAGCCTGAGCTGACTCTGTCCCAGCTGGCCTTCAAAGACCTGGTGTGGAACTCTGAAAGAAATACTGTGAGTATCACCGGTAAGGAAGCCTCGATGCCTTTGGTTTTGGGGAGTCATGGGATCTCCAGGTGGGAATTGCTGGCAGGATTTCCCTCTGGTGGGTGACTATTGCTGTGAAACACAGCAGACTCCTTAGGCAGGAGGTGTTATCACTTCCTGCTCTCCACTAGGCAAAAAGTCAGTATAAATTGTCATGTTGGGTATCTTTTAAGAGCCATTTAAGTCTGTGGGTTCCTTCCCTGCCTGGGGTGAAGCAGTGGGTGATTAGTGTGAAGTTTTAAACCACAAACACTGTGAAATCATGAATTTAATTTCTCTTCTTTCCTTCTAATTTGCACTATTGTTGGAATGTTTCTCCTGCTAGGACTTCGTGTGTCCCACTAACATAGCTGCAGCAATCTCCTCAAGGCTCGTGAAGGAGTTCTGTTGCCAGCACTGCCCAGGACTTGTGGCTGGGGCAGTCTCTGCAGTGACCATGCCAGTCACTGAGCACAGGACCCCGTGCAGGGGCCCTGCAGGTGTAATCCTTTCCATGCTGTGTTCCAGATCTGCCCCCGAGCCAGCAGGGTGGCCCAGGCTGTGAGTCTGTGTGGCTGCAGGATGATCCCCGTGCCAGGGGCCAGCGTGCAGGTCCTCAGCAGGCACGTCCGACTCTGCCTCTTCGACGGCACACGGGTGAGGAGGCTCTGCCTGGCAGGAGGGGCCTGAGGAGCTGGGGAGCCCCCAGGATCCCTGGGAGCCAGCTGCTCCACATGTCTCACTCAGAGGGACACACACAGTCTGCTCAGCTCACGCTCACATTGCTCTGCTTGGAGCCTCTTCACCCAGAAAAGTAGTTCTAAATGGGTTTAATGAGCAAACAGGACAGACTGCATTGGCAGCACCGGGCATGGCCAGGCGTGCACACTCAGCCCTGTGTCCCACCCCTGTTACTCCTGAACACCCCGATCCCTCCCTTGGGTTTCTCCCCATTGCTGCTTCCGTGCCACAGTAAGTCAGGTGCAGCCCCAAGATGCCCTTCCCCTGCACTCCCATGCCCTGAGCAGTCTGAGGTGGCCCCGGGAGCTGCTCCTGACTCAGTGACAGTCACACCCTGCCCCCGGGGCTGAGGGCTGTGCTGGGTGGCCCTGGGAGGGGCTGGGACAGGAGTTTCTGTGAGCCCACAATTTCAGTTCCCCCACCTGCCATTGTGCCTCCTGGCTCCTTTGTGTTTGTGGAGATGAACATTTTTGTGCTGCTCTCTCACCTGTGATGGGCCTGGCAGTAGCTGGGTCAGGGTCAGATTCCCCCTCTGCCCTCGATCCTCTGTCCCTTTTTGTGTATGTGCAGAGCAGCTTTTTATACCAACATCCAGCAGTTTGCGTCCAGGTGTCTTTGCTGAGGGCAGGGTTGGATTAATTTGGGATAACACTGCATTTTCCTAAAGCAGCAGAGCTTTCCAGAAGAACTTGCCCTAGCTTTTTCCCCCACTGTCATGTTTAGGTGCTGAGTAACATCCACACGGTGAGAGCTACGTGGCTGCCTAAAAGTCCTCAGACATGGACCTTTTCTCCAAAGGTAGGTGACACAGCCACTGACTTAACTAGTTACAGCTTCTTGCTTAGTGACAGGGCCTTGTCACTAAAATGTTCCTTGGTGGCATAGCTGTGCTCCATGGAAAGAAAGGGAGTAAGGTTTTGACTGACTCTGGTTCTCTTCATTTTTACATGCAGTGGGGTTGGGTCTGAGGTCTTGTGTGAGAGAGGGGTGTGCTTGGTGGCCTTTGAAAATCAAGATTTTGTTTTTAATAGGTACACTAAGTTCTTTTTTTCCTCCCTCCCTCTCTCTGTCTCAGGTGATGGGCCTCTTACCCAGCTTGCTCGACGGTGACTGTTTTGTCAGGTCCAGCTCTCTGTCACCAGGCATCGGGATATTGTTTGAGCTTGGCATCACTTACACCTGCAGTGTGAGTGTGTGAAGGTGCAGCACAAACCACTCCAAGGGCAGGTTCACAGAGGGGGCTGGCTGTCCCTACTTAGAGAACAGGATTAGGGAACATCCCTGATTAGAGAATAGGATTACCTGGAAGGAGCCTACGAGAAAGAGAGAGAGAGACTTTCCACAAGGACATGTTGTGACAGGACAAAGATGAATGGCTTCAAAGGGAGAGAGAGTAAATTTAGAATGGCTATTAGGATACTAGTTTTCCCAGAGAAGCTGTGGCTGCCCCATCCCTGGAAGTGTCCAAGGTCAGGTTGGACAGGGCTTGGAGCAGCCTGGTCTGGTGGGAGGTGTCCCTGCCCATGGCAGGGGGTGGCACTGGGTGGGCTCTGAGGTCCCTTCTAACCCAAAGCATTCTAGGATTCTGTTGAGACACCCCAATTAGAGGATAAAACTCTCTCTAATGCACGTGAACACACCTGTCCTTACACTGCAATGACTTGTTCCAAAGCCCCCATGTCATGGGATCCCAAAGGACCAGGTCTCTCTTTGCTCCTGCAGGTTTTCTGGCTCTCCGGGTTGTTTCAGACTAAAGTGCTGTACAGTTTGGAAACTAAAATTTTCACTGTTCCATCAGTGGTTTCTAACTGCAGTTTACCCAGACACAGCCTGTCCATGTAGGATGTGCTGCTGAGAAGTACAACAGGTGGGAAAGGCCAGAAAAACTCCCCACAGGGAAGGCAGACTGTGATTTTAAACACACGGGTGAAGGAGGACAAGGGGGTAACCACCATGATTTTGATGAGATTATGGCAATTAACTGTGCTTTGGGCAGCTGCTCAAATCATTTATGTTTGTCTTTTTTTCCAGTCAACAGGTGTAAGGGGAGAGCTGAGCTGTGGCTGGGCATTCCTGAAACTTTTCACTTCTAATGGAATTCCCATTCCTTCCAAGTGAGTCTGTTGTGTTTTCCTGCTCTCTGTATTTACAGACATCTGTTTTACACTATGAGTAAAGTCCACCTTCCATACTTACACACTGCTGGGGCAAGTCTCATCCAGACCATTCCTCTGGGGTTCTGCCTCTTCTGTTCATGCACTTTGCTGCTCATCCCTTTCCCATGTGGAAATCAGGAGACTGGTTTCCAAGACCTGCACTCAGGTTAAGAGTTGTTGGGAGTGAATCTCTCGCCACACTTGGAGAGTGTGAATAAACTTGTATTTTGCAGCTCACTTATGGTTAGCTTGTGGGTCCAGTGATCTGAAATAATAATAAAGTGTACATATTTCTATTTTATTAATGTAGGAAAGCTTTCTATTCCTTTGCAGAAATGATTCCTTGTAGCTCAGGCTTGCACGACTTGGTTTTGACCAAATATTGGTAGATGTATATATAGATTCTGAATTTTTCTGGATTACAGGGCAAAAAAAATACCCACTGTTCTGCAAGTCTCTAAATATCTTCTAAATAATTAACTTCCCAATATAATACAGGTTTCCAGTTTATCCTTTGGGCTTTGATGGCCCAGTTAGGGGGAGTCATTGCATACAGACACACTGGTTGCAACATCAAGGGCTGTGCCAGGGTTTGAGACAGCAGGTTTTTCTTTCTCCCAAAGTGGTTGGGCTGCCCTCACATATCCTTAAGTATTTTAATTTTAACTGTGCTGCTCTCTTTGACAGGATGTACGAGCTGCTGCTGAGTGGTGGAACTCCCTACGAGAGAGGTGTTGAGGTTGACCCATTAATAGCAAGGAGAGGTATGGTTTCTCTTAAATATGATATAAATAAAATGCTGTGGCAAATGCCAGCCTGGTCTGGGTGGGTGTGTTCTCATTTTGCACCTATTTAATTATTTCTTTACCTGCACTTGCCTTGGCTGTGGGGTGCTGGGTGGCAAAGAGTTCCCAAGCCGGTTAAATGTCCGTTTTTGTGATGTAATTCTATGGCTGATTCCAACCCAGGGATTTATTCCTGCAGCAGGTGGTGGGGTTCTCCAGCAGTTCCTGACACTCAGGAAACAGCCTGTGCTGCTGGTGAAACTGAGGTCACCAAGTGTGCAGTCCAGAGATGTCCTGAAGTGAGTACCAAAGACACCCTGAAGTAAGTGCTTGTGTGGACTATTCCAGTTAGCCAGAATGGTCCCAGGGATCAGTGTTCCCCTTCCCTGGGACACTGGCTATGGAAAAACCCGAGGGTCGTGTCACCTGCACCTTGTCCTCCCTCTCTGTTTGATACTTAGGGTTATTTTGTTGGAAATGAAGTGTGTAAGTGTAGCTAAGATGGAAAGCTGCAGCAGCAGGGGTTGGGCCCCTGGAGCTGTGTCAGTGCTGGGTTCAGGGAGCTGCCATGAGCAGATAACAATCCCCATGGAGCTGTCCCTTTCCCTCCGGTGCTGGGGGATGATGCTCTGGAGGAGCAGTTTGCAGTAAGCTCCCAGCTGCTGTCCCTCACTTTTCCCATAGTTTCCTGCCAGAAACGTTGGTTGGGAGCATGAGCTGCATCCACCTCCTGGCACTCTATCGGCAGATACTCGGAGATGCCCTCCTGAGGGACAGGGTGAGCATGCAGAGCACAGGTGAGAACCAGAGCAGGAGCAGGTTCTTCCAGAGAATGACTCTCTGTTCATCCCTCTGAGATGTTCTTGTCATTGAGGTAAATCACCCTCTTCGGTTTTTATTTTTTAATTACTATTTACTTACTGACTAATGCGGGGAGAGACAGAAGTGGAGGAGTTCTGGTTTTGGAACTCGGTCTTGCCCTGATTTTGCAACTCTATATTTATTCCTCCAGCAGAACTGTAATAGTTTATAGCCTTCTCCACTTCAATTTGAAATATGGACAAATCACATTTCCTAACTGTACTACAGGTGGATTTATATTGGTACTGGAAGGGATTTTTTTGTGTTCCCCCATCTCTTCTCCAGACTGAATTATGAACCATCTGTTCCTAGGCAAATAAGTTTCCTCGTGCACTTACTGACACTTTTAACTTAGAATCTGCCATCCTGCAGCAGGTTCATCTGTCACAGGTACTTAACTCCCTCCCTGATTTTCTTCAACTTTAATGTATATCCTATGCTGATTTCGGTAATTGAAAGCCAGACCTTTTCATAAATTAATGTGTTAATTAATAAATCTATCACAAGAGAAACCAAAGTGCTTAGTTTTAAAGAGCAAGTGAGAACTGCCACACTTACCTGATTTGATCTTCATAATGTAGGACAGTAGATGAGGCTGATGAGCTCTCCTGGGATTAAATTGCATCCCTTTGGATCCAGCCTTTGTTTGAAGGCATTGAAAGGTGTTTCAGAAGTTGTTCTGGCAGCTGTGTGACTAAAGAAGATGTCAATTATTTCAAAATCACCCATCACTTTAGAAACAGCAACTTAAAATGCCTGTTGTGTTTCACAGAAGGCATCACTTATGGCTTGCATCCTTTAAATGTTTTGGCTTAGTAACTGCTTTGTGTTTGCTAAACTTTCCATCAGCTTCAAGGGGAAGAAACCACAGTGTGTATTAAATATGTGGAGTCACGAGAGAAAGAGAATGCTTCAGCCAAAATTCATCTGGGGTGATGTGCCCCACTGGGTAAATTCTCCGTGCCACTTAGTACCTGGTTCCCTTCAAATGGAACACAAGACACTCCAGGCTGAGGGAGAGCCCAGTTGTGTTTATCCATAACATCCCAGCCAAGCAGCACAGTTGCAGCTGTGTGTAAAAAAAGGCAGGTGCAGAAATGAGGGAAAACCCCTCAGGCAGGTAAATGAGGGATATTTAAGAGCAGTACGTGCCTGCTGGTGCTCCCAGTGGGACCCCACTGAGTAAACCAGGAGCTGGTGTCTGCATGTCTCTCCCAGTTTCACTGTCTCCCAGCACAGAGAGCTGGCTGCACTCAGAGAGCTCTGTTGTCAGGGAGCTCTCCTGCCTTCCCTGTTCCCTGGAGAGCCCTTACAGCTCATTTGCCCTTTGGAATAACCTGAGGTGAGGGCATGTGCTCAGTACCTGGATGTGCAAATACTCAGCCTTGAATGTGTTTGTTTTCTATTTCAGACTTAATCTGTAATCCTGTTTTAGCAACTTTCCCTCAGCTCCTGGATCAGCCAGACCTGATGGATGCGCTTCGGGTATGTCACCTTGTCAGGATTTCCAGACAAAATCTGAGGGGTTTTTTGTCCTGGGAAAAGATAAAAGTTCTCCACTGCCTTGGTCTGATTTTACATTTCATTTTAGAGCGCTTGGGCAGACAGAGAAAGAACACTGAAGAGAACTGAGAAGGTAATAAACTACAGGGTTTTCTTTCCACATATTCAATGGAATGGAATATTTTTAGCAGGGAAGCTGTTACAGGTTCATATCCAAAGTGTGGCTCCCTGTCATGATGTGTTTCCAGTACTCAACTGGTAAAAGCTTTCCATGGATACAAAATCATCTTCCCTCCTCCAACCTTTGAGCTTGTCCTGCCACAATCTGCCTGGGAAAAGGCCCCCAAATTCCTCACATCTCCCTACCCCAGACAGTTCTAATCCCACGTTCTGGTGTGTAGGCAGCTGGAGAACTGCCCTGGCTGTCACCAGGCTCCCCCACGCCTTGTCCTCCCTCCTGTCCTCTGCACAGAGAGCAGCTGCAGGGAACTCAGTGAGGAAACCCCTGGCTCTCAGTCCTGGGAGCAGCAGTGGGATGCTTCATTCCCTGTGCACGCTACTGAGTAGATACCCAAGGATTGCTCCCCGTTGACACAAACCAAGCACAGGGCCCTGAGTCAGTGTGGCTTTCTGAGGGCTGTTCGCTCACCCAGGAGGCAGGGTGGGGCTGTGAGGGGCTCGGTGAGTGCCCGGGATCCCAGAGCCACATTACCAGAGTGGCATGTGCCGCTCCCCGGGCAGGATTGCTGCCTGCTGGGTGCTCTCCCTCCCGCTCTGTGCCTCCCATCCCCTGCCCTCACCGCTCTGGGGCACTCTGTGCTCAAGGAGCTCTCCCAGAGCCAGCGGTCAGGACCTGTCCCGTGTGTTTGATAACTGATCAGGCTGATTCTGAAGTCTCTGGGTTTTCCAAACTGGCCTTTAGAGGGGAGCACTTAATTCTCACCGTGCACACAGTGTGAAACAACAACACCCAACCCAGGGGCAGCCTCCCCTCCTGCTCCAAGCAGGGCAGCATCAGAGACTCTCCACAGAGTTTGGGCTTCCAGGGCAGGGAGGACGTGCCACTGGCTTTAGGAAGAAATACAAACACCCCTCGAGCAGAGGGCTCTCAGTGCTTGTGGTTTGTGGGAATGCTGGCAGGGTTTGGGGAGCAGGTTTGTTGATCTGTGGTTTATATTCTTTAGGCTTATCCAAGATAACAGATGTTTGGTTTGGAAGGTCAAATCTCTTCCCGTTGTTATCCTCGGAACTGGGGGTTAGTTGTGTGGTTGGGTTTTCTTTGGAGAAGTGCTTGGCAACACTGTGAGTTTGCACTGAAGTATTTTCTTCTCTGCAGAGAGACCAAGAATTCCTGAAGTCTGTGTTTGTCCTGGTGTACCACGACTCTGTGTTCCCTCTCCTCCAGTCCACGTTCCTCCCCAGCTACAAGTGGGCTGAGGAGGAGGTGGAAGTGTCCCGTTGGAAGGCAATCCATGACTTCTTGAAGAAGAGCCGGGACAACGATGGTGCTCTGCAGTACCTGCTCTCCTCAGAAACCACCCACAAAGCCTTTGACATCTCAGAGCTGGCTTATGATTTCTTGGGAGAAGTGAGGAAAAACAATCCTGGAGAATGAATGGACTTAAGAACGATTCAGGCTCTCTAAGGATGGGGTAATTATTAATGTAAATAAATTCTTACCAAAGAGACTGTACTATTGAACTATAATCATTATTTTAACACATTTACATTTTGGGAGAGGCTACAATTACTTTACCAGTGTAACTTTAGTTTTTGACTTCACAGCATTAGACAAGGCTCTGGTTGTGTGTTCCTTACCTGTCGTATTTTGCTGAAGCTGAAGCAGAACTTTTCAGCACTTTGCCCCTCTTGTGCAGCTTCCAGTTAATTTCCAGTGTTGTTTAATCGGGATGAACAAAAGGCTCTTTGTCCAAGTCCCCCAGCAGGCTGGGAGCAGGGAAGGGAAATAGCAGAGATCCTTAAGAATGTTGCTGAGCAAGGACAGCCAGGTGAGGGGAAAAAATCCTCCCTTGCCCAACCTGTGGACAGCGGGTTCCTCCATTTTTAGACTGCCTGTTTTTCTCCCCCACTCAGAGGGCTGGGCTACTCACAGGAATGTGCCTGCCCTAACACAAGTGGGGCACCCGTTGCCCTGGGATGGCTCCCTCTGTGCTGTCTGCTCTTCCCTGAGCACCTTTGGACCACAGGCTCTCTGTGCTGTCCGTTCCCAGGGGGAAGTTATTAATCTGGTTTCCCTTTAGCGCCGGAGCAGCTGAATGTTCCTGCAGGGTGATGGGGATGTTGCCACTGTGTCTGATGAGACATCTGGGCACTGAGTCACACATGGACTTAAGCCCAGGCCAGGCACAGTTTTGTCAGGTGGGGAATGATTTAAGACAAGCTCTTTCAAGCACAGTGCATGGAGCCCCAAACCAGCTCCCGCTGGAGCACCTGTAAACTGGAGCTTCCACAAATTCCACAGAGCACTTCCCCCAGCCTAGGAAGGGCTCAGATGAGAAACGGATTTGATCTTTGGTCTGTGTTGCACAAGGCTTGGCGTGGGAGCCAAGCTCCTGGGGCATCACCTGGCTCTCCTAACAGAGATGGGATATCTTACGGGGGACAGTGTCCTCCTCCCGCTGGAGTTAGTGAGGTCATTCTGGCCTCTCTGGGTCAGCCTTTCATCCCACCAGGCATCAGGGAGTTCCGGCGCAAGGCAGAGTCTGCTGGATGAAAGAGCAAGTGCCTCCTGAATGCACAGTGCCAGGAGGCAGAAATCCCAGCAACTCTCTTCCAAGCCTGTCTGGGCACCCGGAGGCTCAGGGGCAAACCCTCCTGGTGTGTTGTGGAGCGTGGTCTGTCAAAACCGCTTGCCTGCTGGCTTTTGAAGGCTGGATGTGCCTGGAGGGTGTGGAAGGGTCTGACGTGAACAGGGAGCAGAAACCTGAACAGAAAGGGGAGGAGGCAGCAACACTGGAAGCAAAAATATTTTGGGCTTGGAAGCGTGCCGAGGACAACTGTTTGCAGGAAACATTTCTGCCGGTGTGGTGTAGAGGTTTTTTCCTCTCCCCTGCGGGTAATGACCTTGGGCTGCCGGTGTGGCGGCGCCGGGGTCGTGCCGCCCTCCCATCCCTGGGAGGGGACGTGGGAAGCCGCAGCGGCGGGCGGGCACCGAGGGCTGCGGGGCGCGGTGCCAGCCGGGGCTGGGTCCTGCGCTGACGTCCCGCGGGTGTGTCCCTTAAAACCCGGTGCGGGCGGGTGGGAGCCGAGCCGGAGCCATCCTGGTGTCAGCTGAGGAGACATGGCCTCGGTGGGTCCATCCACGGCCTCCACACAGCCCGCGCTGCCCTCCGGACCCGCCGTCTTCAAAACCATCCCCTACGCCTTCATCCTGCCCGAGATCGTGAGTATCCCGAGCTCCGCTGCCGTACGGCACCCGGCTCACGGCTAAACTCCCGGGAGCAGCCCCCAAACCATCCTGAAGGCAGCATTCACGGGAAGCAGCATCAGGCCTTTGAGCCCATTCTGAAAGCACAAAGATGGCCTTCGTGATGGGCTCTTTTGGAACAGCTGGAGGACAAGGTCCGCTGCAGCTCCATCCCAGGGTCGCCGGCTGCCGTGGGGCTGGGAGAGCCTGAAGCAGCCCTTGTTAGCACATAGAAACTGCTTCAAAATGAAGGGAATTTTGCTCTCTGTATCAAGTCTGTCTGTATCTATCCCGTATCTAGTCTTCCCAGGGGCTGAAGGCAATTGGGCGTCCTCTGATGCGTGACATTCCGTGATTCTTTCCACCGCTTATGGGTCCAGAGGGCATCCCGTAGGACTGGCTGACATAGCAGCTGCTGTACTTTGACACCGGGCTGGCGACCCACACCCCGCAGCTCCACAGGCACAATCCCTGCTGTGCCAGTGGGCTCAGCTCCCCACAGCAACTCCAAGGGATGGCACAGGGCAGCACGGGCTCATCCCGATAACCCCAGTGCTGTGTGTGTGTCAGTATTTTGGGCGGATCCGGAGCCAGCGGCTCGCTCTGGGCTGGTGCGGGGAGCTGCGAGGAGACTTCCTCGTGCGGGATTGCAAATCCCGGAGATTAGCGAGCGGGCAGGGCTGGGCTGGGCTGATGCAGCGGTGGCCATTCACCTTTCCCAGATACAAGCATATTTTCTGGCTTCTTCACCAAATGTCTCAGGGCGAGACATTTCCTTGTGTGGAAGGTGGCAGCGAACCTCTCCCTTTTGTGGGAACACTCATTTCCCATGAGTGTTCAGGGAAACTGGTGCCGCTGTCGTGCCGGGATGCTCTGGGAAGGATGCAGGGCTTCCGCCGGCTGCTGGGGACAGCCCAGGAGGGACTTGGGGAGAAGGAGTTTTCCTCATCCCGCACTCACCCGAGGCGCCTGTTTGTCCCTGGCAGATCTGCGGGACCTGGGTGTGGATCTTTGTCGCTGCTACCTCCGTGTCCCTGCCGCTGCTGCAGGGATGGGTGATGTATGTGTCCCTCACCTCCTGCCTCATCTCCCTGCTGCTCCTCCTGAGCTACCTCATCGGCTTCCACAAGAACAGCGAGAACTGGAAAGTGCTGGTAAGGAGGGCCAGGACACCGGCAGGTGTTGGCAGTGTGGGCACTGCACCCCCGTGGCTGGTGACCAACCAGCCCTTTCCTCCCGCTGGAAATCCCGGGGCAGCTGTGCTGTGCCCCTGCTGCCGTGGGGCTGGCCTGGGGGGCTCAGTCCCTGCCCTGCCCGGAGTGGGGGTTCAATCCCTGCCTTGCCCAGAGGGGTGGGCTCAGTCCCTGCCCTGCCCGGAGTGGGGGTTCAATCCCTGCCTTGCCCAGAGGGGTGGGCTCAGTCCCTGCCCTGCCCGGAGTGGGGGTTCAATCCCTGCCTTGCCCAGAGGGGTGGGCTCAGTCCCTGCCCTGCCCGGAGTGGGGGTTCAATCCCTGCCTTGCCCAGAGGGGTGGGCTCAGTCCCTGCCCTGCCCGGAGTGGGGGTTCAATCCCTGCCTTGCCCAGAGGGGTGNCTGCCCGGGGCGGGTCAGTCCCCGCCCTGCCCTGCCCGTGTCCCGCAGGAGCGCTCACCCGTGCCTCCCTTTGCAGGACAGCTTGTACCACGGCGCCACGGCCATCCTGTACCTGAGCGCCGCTGTCCTGCAGGCCAACGCCACCATCACGTCTGAGTTCGGCCCCAACTCGCCGCTCTACTACCAACTCAACTGCGTTGCATCGGTGAGTCAGCCCGGAGCAGCCCGGGCAGGCTGCAGAACACACAGTGCCCTCGGGAGAGGCAGCAGCAAGCGTTAAAGCCGCGGCAGGGCCACCATAAGCCCAGCAGTGTCTCATCAGGCAGAGCTCCAGCTCCTCACCTCTGTTGCGCTGTGTGGCCAGCATGAGCTTTCAGGGTTCACCTTGTCTGGCTAGGTCCTGGGAAAAGCTGGGAACTTTGCCTCTTCTTGGAGGCTGGAGAACTGCAGGCTGGGAGGTTTCCCCTTGTTTAGAGCACTGGGAGGAGGTGGGGTTGGACTCTCCCAACTGACTCCAGCTTTTGCTCTTCTTCCTCTCGTGCAGTTCTTCGCCTTCCTCACGGCTTTCCTGTACATCCTCCACGCCTTCAGCATCTACTACCAGTGATCCCAGCAGCTTCTGCTCAGCAGGATGAGGCCTTTCCAGCGAGGGATCCCACTGTCCTCCCCGAGGTGTCCCTGCCCAGCCCTGGGGCTGGCGGGTCCTTCTTCGCTTGACCAAAGGAGGGATTTTTGTTGACACGTGTTGGTGCTCGTGGGGACATTTCCTGCCTGGTCCAGGGCCTATGCAAGGGCAGGGACTGGGCACAGGCTCCAAGCCTCCAGCTCCGACATTCCGCCAAATATTGATGACCAAGGGAAGAAAAAAAAAAGAAACGCGCTGTTCCTTCAGCAAACAACTCCCTTTCTTATGTTATTTGCCTCTCTCTGGTTCAGCTACATTCCTCCCCAACACATAAATTGGCAACAGAACACAGTACCGTGTTCCTTGGCTGTCAGATTGTTCCTTTTGGTAAATGCTGTACCTGGAATAAAGCATCGGCTGACAGATTTTTACCACTCTGTAAGCTGTGTTCATTGAACAAGCTCGTTTTACTCCCTAGTTAGAAAAAAAACCCCAGAAAATGTTCACTTAGAAAGCGACAACAGGCTTTTTAAACAAGTAAATGATAGAACTCTTAGCAAACCTAAGGGCGTAGTACAAAACTCCAGCTCGAAAAGAATCCTTACAACAGGTATTTACAGTTGTGTCTCCTCCTTCCCACTACAAAACCTGCAGAGTTCAGGCACTGGCGTCACCGGCGTGTCTCCTCTCTGCATGCTCAGCCTCGGAGGGCGGGGCGGGAGCGCCCTCCTGTCCGTGCGGCGGGGAATCCTCGGGCTCTGGCACGGCGCTGGCTCGCAGCACGTCCCGGTAGAGCAGGTACTCCTGCAGGCAGGCTGGCAGCGGCAGCTCCCGCACCACGCACTCCGCCCGCAGCTGCTCGCGCCGCAGGAAGGACCACAGCTCCAGGCGGCACAGGTGGGACAGCGGCGGAACCAAGGCTGCAAAACCAAGCCCGGGTCAGGGAGGGCCACGGGGCTCTGCCTGCCTCCCCTGGCTCCCACCCCGGGCTCTGGCACCTAACCAGCACAGCTCTCCCACTCTCCCCCTTGAACCCCTCACGTTCCTTTCCCTTTGCCTCCACTGGTCCCCCCCACCTCGCCTTCCCTCTTCAGCTGCAGTTACTGGATGCTCTTACAGCACAAACATATTTACTAGTACCAAAGGAAACAAAGAGGGAACTTCATCTCAATTTCCCCAAATAAACTGGTTTTCTTTGAACTCCACGAACATCCTCACTAGCTTCAAACATTCCAAAGGAATCGTTATTAAATAACATTATCACTTACACACTTCAAACATTCCTATAGACCTTTTAGAGAAGAATTTGCTTTGAAAGGAGACACTAACAGACACCTGAGCACAATTTTTCAGTCACACGGTGCATGACCTGTGTGTTAAAGCTGCTTTTCTGAAGGGCGAACTGGCAAAAATTCCTGGACAACCAATTGGATCTTTTTGGCTGACTATGTTTTTGATTAGACTTTTGATGGTTTGCATCTGAACTACTGTCCAAAGCTTACAGAACAGGACAGACACTCCACTGGAAATGCCAAACAACTTAAATAAAACATAAAAAAACCCCAGGTCATATTGATACTCTTCCCTTAACTATCCCCACTTCCATCCTGGGAGCTGACACACACAGAGACTTCTTTCCCCTGCCTCTGCTGCTTACCAAAGTGGCTCTTGGGAGTCCAGGTGAACTTCTCCTTGTACTGGGAAAGGTGTTGCTCCACACCTGGAGGAAGCCTACTCCAATTCACAAACTCCAGCACAAAATTAAGGACATCCTCACTCGCCGAGAGAATCCTGAGTAACAAAAACTCCCCATAACCACCATTTTACACAACAGCACAAACATAACAATGGGAACCACACAGAGGAAACTTTTCTAACAAATCCTTAGCAACCTTCATCCTAAGACTAGAAACAGGAAGCCATTACAGAGAAATCCAAAGGGATTCTGACAGCACAACCTTTACTAATGTAATTTTATCTCCCTCCATTTTTTTCCAAAAGTAAGTTAGTTTTCTAGATTAAATTGTGAAAAGTGTTCTATTAAAAAGTGGGTATTCAAACAAAGGAAGTAACTGGTATAAAATTATTTGTGGGTTAGGGAAAAAAAATACCAAAAAGCATCATGTGTGACATACAAGGAGAGTGAGATTTGTTTAGTCACTGAGTTGCAATCTTGTAGTGTGCTTACTACAGCCAGCAGAAAACACACGTATTTCAGAACTTTAAATACAAGTTTAGTTCTGCAGTGTTTAACTACATATAAAACATCACCAAGCTATTATTTGTATGTGGGAAAACTTATATTTGAAAAAAAACAAAACCAAAGCCCAGACTGGAACTTTTGCCACATTGTTTTGTTTAACAATCTTGAACTGCATCCGTTTCCTCTCCTCCCAGCCTTGGCCTGGCTTCACTTCCCATTTGCTTCCCATTCCTCCTGACCTATTTCTCCCATTTGAAATTCTTCTGCCCATTGCTGTATCACAGTGCTACCCACACGTACAAAACTTCAGCACGATTTGGGGGCTATGAAGGGATGTTCTGTATGAAAGCTGGGCAGCGATGCCTTTCTCTGGGAGAGCAATAAAACAATCGCCAGTCTGGCTTTCTTCCTACAGAAAACTGTTTTCCTGACTCCAGACATTATGTGTGAATGATTTATTTCAGACTTTCCACAACCCCTCCCATTCCTGATCGTGGCAACTGATTATGAAGGACCATCCTGTGAAAGCCTTCATTAAGTAACAGTCTTGCACATCGGCGTGGGGTATTTCAGTAAACAAGACCAAGTCCTCTGCTTACCAGAATTCACACATGAAATTCATGGGATCAAAGCCAGCCAGGAGCAGGTAAGGCAGCCAGTTCTTGTATTCCTTGTGCACCCTCTTGCTGTAGTGGATGAAATCCGTTAATTCCTCCCCCGAGGGCAGGGCACAGCCCAGCTTCAGGAAGCGCCGGAACAAAGCAAACTGCTTATGGCACAGGCAGTGTCCCAAATTAACGGCACGAAGGGTGATCCCGTATTTCAGGAGAACGTCAATGAAGTGAAAACACCTGGGAATAGGAGGAGGAATGGGGCATCCTGTCAGTTTTCTCTCAGAAAGCATCTACCACTTTCTACAGCCAGCTCTGGTTTTGAAAACAAACCAGTTTTACCGAAGTCCTTTTATCATTATCCATCACAAGGTACTATGATAACGACTGAGATTATGAGTGATAATCAGTGTGCTGCTTTTTAGGTAATGACTAAAGGGCACATTACTTCAGGAAAGGAGTGATAAATGTTACCTGCCTCATTTACAGGACATTTTAGTAATTACCTGCTCTGCATCCTTCCTAAATTGTTTATTATTAAGCAACACCAGGATGGAAGGGGAAAAACCATATCCAAGGATCTTTAAAGACAACTTCCTAGGAACATGCCACAGCCTGAATTCCCTGCTAACAAACCTAAGCCATGAATTTCGATCCATATACATGAAACACACCATTAGAATCTGAGCTCTAAGAAGATTTAAAAGCCTGTACTGAAGATGTTTTCCTTAACACAGCACAAGAGCCACGTAGCAGAAGTTGGCATTAATATTCCCAAGGAGGAGTGTCTGCAATGGGGGAACTAAACAGAATTCTGGAAAAGTATTAAATGATGGACAGCAACTGAGGGAGGAAGGCGGGAAGCTGCACGTTTAATATCAATGAAACAAAAGCTGATTTAAGAGGTGTCCTTACTCTTTTTGGAAGATCATGCACATGGGGGATCTGCAGTCGAAGTCAAGGCACTCCTGAGCATCTGGGCTGAAGCCCTGTTTCAGCAGCAGTTCCAAACACCCTCCATCCCCACCGTAGATGGCCGAATACACGGGGCTCAGCTTGCCCTTGCCCCTGTCACAGATCCGGTCCGTGACTGGGATGAGCAGCTCCAGGATCCTGCAAGTGTTTCCAAACCCTGGTTTGTGATCTTATGCAATGGTTAATTTTAAATACACGGTCATTTTTCACAAGGTCATTGCAACTTTGGGAGAAAACTTGGGTTTTCCACTCCTGAGTTTGCATTGAACAACCTCTGTAATTCCATACACAGACCCTTGGCAAACACTGTGCTTTGGCACATGGATTTAGGCTGGAAATGAGTATTTTAATCCAAACCAGGGACAGCTATTTCCTACTATCCCTTCTGTGAAGTCTGGAAGCAAACTGGAAGTGTGAGTTACAAATGAAACTAACACTTAGTTCTGTGAAACACTGTTCACAGCTCACACCTCCAGGCTGCACCACACTGGTGACAAACACCAGTCCCTTTACTACTGGAACTTACTGGTGCTGCTAAGGGGTCACCAGTTACGTGCCATCAGTAATGTATTTGAGTGTGCCACATGTGCAGATCATGGTGTTCCTGAGAGTTCCTTCTCCCCAGTGTCCTGCTCCTCCAGAAACTTCCTTCCACTCTTGGCTTTCTGCTGTGGAACTGATTTGTATCACTCAAACTGGGCAAAGCTACAAACGCACTTCTGGAAGGATGAAAGGAACTGTTTTGTGGCTTTGATTTTTCTGGTTGGTTCAGCTAGTTCAATATTTGCATGGAATTATTTCTGCTACTTACTGGTTAGAAATACAATTCTAATTAGCAGCTGTTCAAGCCATGTGTAAAGCCACTGTTGTTCATATTTTATAACAGAGACTAATATGGCCATGAAGTGAATTGATAGCTTGTTCAGCACTGCGGAAAACCCTCTAAACTCATTAGGATATGGATCAAACCCAGGTTAGATGCTGAATTAAAAATCACAGAACCAAAGAATGGTTGAGGTTGGAAGGGGCCTTAAAGATGAACCAATTCCACCCCCTGCCATGGGCAGGAACACCTCCCACCAACCCAGGTTGCTCCAAGTGCCATCCAACCTGGCCTTGAACAGTCCCAGGGATGCAGGGGCAGCCACAACTTCTCTGCCCAGCCTGTGCCAGGGGCTCCCCACCCTCCCAGGGAAGGATTCTTTTCCAGTATCCCATCCAGCCCTGCCCTCTGGCAGTTTGAAAAAGACTACTAACAAACATTTAAAATGTGAAAATAATTAGCACTTCTCAACTCCACAGCAATCCGAACACTCAGTTTTCTTCCTTTCTGGGCTGAACTTCCCCTTTGGGGATTAGATTTGTGTAACCAGAATCTTCTGAATGGCTTTCCCCACCACCTACTTTGCATGGCCCATCTCGGCCGCAGCGTGAATGGGTAACTGCCACTTGTCCTCGTTGCAGTAGAGGTTTGGGTCTGCCCCTGCTGCCAGCAGCAGCTCCACACACTGCAAGTGCCCCTCCTGTGCAGCAATCAGCAGGGGGGTGGCTCTGTCCTTGGCCTGGCAGTTGAGGTCTGCACCTGACACAGGATAAAACCAGGTTCATATTCATCGGTAATTATTTTTCACAGCGTGACTTCAAACTCAGCAAGTTTTCCACGGCAAAAAGGAAAAAGAAAGACTCTAAAATTTCAAATTGTATACAGGAGCAGAACTAAAATTGTGTTTAGTGACAGTTGCTGAAGGTTTAGAAAGGGAAAGGAAGGCTCATTATTACCACGGGACACAAGCAGCCGTAAGCTCTCCAGCTGGCCATACTGAGCAGCAACAAACAGGGGGGTAATTCCAAAGTCATCCCTACAGTTCTTGCTTGCCCCTTTCTCCAGGAGTATTTCCATTATCTCTGTGGAACCCTGAAATAAGTATTTTTACTCTTAACCAAAAGAAAAGAAAGGAAATTGCACAATCTATTTTCTTCCACACATTCCAAACTGAAAAAAAGAAAAGACATAATATATACAATATTCTAAAGATGCACTGAAAAAATTAATGGTAAAATAAAGTAGACAAGTTTAAATTAGTTTGTCCCATTTGCTCATTTACATGATACATACAAATGGTAATTAAAGGGGTTCATATAGAACCATTAAGACAATATATTTGTAAGTACAACCTTATGACTGCTTAGATAGGTTAGGAAAAATTATGCAATAAAACTGCAATTAAATAACTAAATTACCACCCAGAATACACCAGTTACACGCACATGATAGGATGTGCTCGCAGGTTACCTGAAAAGAGGCTTGGTGCAAAGAATTCCATCCAGACCAACAATGAGGACCTTCAACACTCGCTCCGTGTTGGAGCAGAAACTTTACAACCTCTGCATGTCTATTTTCAACAGCTTCAACAGAACAGTAACGGAAAAAAAAGGAAAATAATTCTTATTGAAGAACTTTGGATTTAAGAACTCACCAAAAAACTCAAAAGGCCTCACTGCCTATTGTGCCTCCTGCCACAATAATCATAATTCTTTTTAAACTTGTCCTATATCTACTGACTACCTTTTGTGTCTACACCCCAAGACAGTGCTGGAGAATGGAAATTTATCCAGAGTTTTCAGTTAGCCTGGTGAAAGTTCCACCTACATCGTGCTATCACAGATAACCATAGCAAGTTTCTCTCCTGCCTCATTCCCATGGAAATATGAAGACGGTTCCACAGCATGGATGCCCAAATTCCCCCAGTCTTTGAACAGATTTGGAAACAAAGGTAACAGGGGCCTGTCATGTTTGCCTGGGCACGGAGGGGGAAAAACAGACCTATTTAATCAGATCATTTAGACCCTATTTAGAGCATCTAATTATCGCAAACATAAACCATAGAAAAAAATGCTAAAATACTGGACTTTAATTGCTAAACTAGGAATGCCAAAAGTAAGTCTTTTCACATAAGAAGTAGGGAGGAATGAAAGAAAAGAAGAAGACTTGAAACAACCTCACACATGTAATCCTGTACCTCCCAGAGCTTTTCTGTGCCAGAAACAAAGAAAAGGTGATGCAGCAAACCTGTCTGGGTTTATAATTTTGTTTTGAAAGACTGCCTGAGACAGTAATCTCCAGTTCCACCCCATCTCTGAGTCTAAAGCCTGGTATTTAGACTTCAAAAGTATGGAACATGGCAGGTGGTGAGTGAGTGAACTCTGGCGAGCTTAAACTCGGAGCAACCTGAGTTTAAAGTCGGTGGGCTTGGGATGTCAGGAAAGCTCACCTAGGAAGAGAGGGGTGGTGGCATCAGTGGTGACATCATTGAGGTCAGCCCCAGCCTCCAGGAGAACACGGAGACACTCCAAGGAGCCGTGGCGAGCCGAGAGGTGCAGAGCACACAGCCCTTCGAACGTCCTCGAGTGGATGTAGTCATCAGATGGAGCTACAGGGAGGGGCAGCAGAGGCAAAGAAGGGATAGTTGGCCGTGAACTACAAAATACAGTTATTTACAAAAATAAGGGAGTTATTGGAGATGTGTGGCTATAAATGTGCTGTGTCTGCTCTTTCAGATGTCACTCGTGAAACGCACATGCCAATTTCTCTTTACCACAGCTGTGACACCACACAGACATTCCCCAAACAAGTAAGAACAGGGTAAATCTATGTCATTTATATTTTCTACAAGAGGGGAATTTAGCAGCAAACCCCACTACTTACCACGTGCTCCTTACCTGCACGAAGGAGCAGCCTCAGGCACTCACTGGAGTTGTGTGCTGCCGCCTCGTGGAGGGGCACCCACCTCCTGTTATCCGGAACATCGATGCTGTATCCCTGAGCAATCAGCTTCCTCAGGATCTCAGCGTTCCCCTCTCTGGCTGCAAGGCCCACGGCAGAGCACCGGTCGGAATAGGCTTCCGTGAAATCCATCCTTGGGATGCAACCCTGCGGGAAGAGGGCAGGAGCAGGGAAGGAGATGCACGTTAGTACATCTAATGTAAGAGAGGTTTGGGGTTGGTTTGTGGGTTTGGGAAGAAGGTGGTTGGTTGTGGCACTAATAGTTGGTCCTGATAGTTGGCTGGGAGGTGGTTGTTTGGAAGGGGAAGGCTGGGGGGAGACCGTGGGGTTGGAGGGGAGATGATTATTTATGGGGTTGGCAGGTGGTTATCTGGGGGACTTGTGGGGAGATGGGTTGTTTGGGAAGTGGTTGTTTTGGGGACTTACGGGGAGATGGTTGGGGGGCCTGGGGATAGAGGTTGTTTGTGGGGTTTCGGGGAGAGGTTGTTGTTTAGAAGGTGGTTGTTTGTGGGGCTTGGCAGGAGGTGGATGTTTAGGGGGGAAGNCCGCAGCCGGAGCCGCCCCGCGGCTGCGCGCAGGCCCCGGCCGGGCCGGGCCGGGCCGCCATGTGGGTGTTCGGCTACGGGTCCCTGATCTGGAAGGTGGATTTCCCCTACCAGGAGAAGCTGGTGGGCCGCGTCCGGGGCTACAGCCGGCGGTTCTGGCAGGGCAGCACCGACCACCGCGGCGTGCCGGGCAAGGTGAGGCGGGGCGGGGGGCGCGGCCCGC